>JBBPRB010000947.1:0-11626 GCA_038092815.1 Hortiboletus rubellus | reverse complement strand
TACCACGGGTACATGGGATCTGTGGCCACACATGTGGTACCGGCCGGCCAACCCCATCTACCATGGTGGCCAGTACCATGTGCATGTCAGATATGCAGCTGTGTATGTACTCTGGGACTTTGTCACTGCTTTGCTAATGTGGCAGGTACCAGCCCTGCGTTGTATGTATCACCACATATGTGGTACTGGCCGGCCGGTACCACCTTCAATGATACTAGTTGGTCTCAAAGGGGTACAACTTTGAATATGTCGGCCGGACCCATCTATGCATTTACCCGGCCGCTTATCGGATGGTACCACATCAGCGACCATTTGTACACGTCGGGGGAACCAGTTGTGCGACTCTTTTTGACTGAATGGTCTGTCCAGAGTCTGATTCATTTGTTCTATCTAACTATCTCCTTCAGGGTGATATCTGAAGGTAAAGTGAAGGTAAATGTCTAGGGCTTTTCCAAGTGAGTGGAAGAAGTGAGAGACAAACTCTGAACCTCTATTGGAAGTAATGTGGAAAGGAACTCCATGCTTGGAGAAGACATGAAGTAGGAAGAGTTTGGCAAGCTCTAGAAATGTGATTGTGTTATGCATTAGGATGAAAATGCACTGTTTGAATAAGCAATCCATGACTACAAGGATAGCAGTAAATCTGGAGGTCACAGGGGTTGTTTGATGAAGTTTATGAAGATGGAGTTCCATGGCTTTTTTGAGGTGGGGAGCTGCTTGAGCAGTCCATAAGGTTTGTACCTTAAAATTTTGGCATGAACACAGGTTGTGCAGGATAAGACATAGTTCTTTACAAATATTCTGATGCCTGGCCAGATATATTTGCAACCAATTAGTTCCAAGGTTCTGTTCTGGCTGAAATGTCTGGAAAGTGGATGGTCATACTTGTACTGACAGACTCAAAGACAGTGGTCATTGGAGTCTGGTATATAAATCCTGTTGTCTAGGCAGAGGAAGCTGTCATTGTCAATGGACCATCAAGAGTCAGAGGGTTTGGAGGTGGATATGTGAATAGTGGCCAAAGGATTGGAGGGGAGAGCAAAAAGGATGTCATTGTGGAGGGTTTCTTCATCAAAGAGCATACTGGCCCTATGTACCATAGTTGCTAGATATGTGGCTCAGAGGAACACTACAAGCTGCTTCTAAGTGAAGATTGGGCAGAAGTTATGAAGGTTGATATAGACATTCTAGCATCTAATGAGGGCATCAGGCTTTGCACCAAGGTGCCTGGGGTGAAAACAGACAACCATATTGAACTGGGAAAGGAACTCCAACCAGCAGGCTTGCTGTTGAGTCAGGAGTTTTGTTGTGACAAGGTACTCAAGGTTCTTGTGGTTGGTGACTATGTTGACTGGAGTTGCAGAGTCTTTCAAGTAGTATTGTCAAGTCTGGAAGAACTTGTGAATGGCGAGCAACTCTTTATCATGAGTGTTGTAGTTGAGCTCTGGAGCAGACAATGTATGAGAGTAGAAAACGATGAAATAAATCTCATTATTGAAATATTAGATGGAGAAGATGCCAACAATGACATAATCAGAAGTGTCAATTTCTACAATCATTGGAGTGTCTGACATCCAGTGATTTATGATTGGAGTGGTGATAAAGGCATCCTTGAGTTTCTGGAAAGTAGAGTGATAGGAGTTGGAGAAATATCATAGAATTCCTTTGTGGGTAAGGTGGATTAAAAGAGTAATGATATTGGAGTAATTGTCAATGAAATGATGGTAGAGTTTGTGAACCCCAGGAAGGACTCAATGTCCTTAACTTTGCAAGGTTTAGGCCAATCTTGAATAGTCTGAACCTTCTCCAGGAACATAGTAAGCCTGAAGGACAACAATTGATACCCAAGGTATTTGATAGAGTCAGTGTGGAATTCGCACTTAGATGCTTTTACATAAAGATTGTGCTTGCAGAGTCTTGAGAGAACCCCCCAGACATGCTCTTTGTGGAAGATCATGTCCACAGAGTAGATTGAAATGTCATTCAAATAGACTATAATGCAAACATCTAAAAGATCAGCAAAGATAGTATTAATAAACCACTAGAATACTGTAGGGGTGTTAGTTAGATCAAATGGCATGACAAGCCATTCATAGGAACTGTAACATGTCTGAAAGGATGTCTTCCATTCATCACTGTTACTGATGCAAACCAAATGGTAGGTGTGCCAAAAGTCAATCTTGGTATAGACCTTCATACAGCTTAGAGCATCTAGGAGGTTGGAGATACAGGATAGAGGGTAGTGGTCTTTCTTTGTAATCTTGTTGAGTCCTTAGAAGTCAACACAGAGGTGAAGTGATCCATCCTTCTTGCAGACAAAAAGGACTGGAACAGCATAAGCAAAGAAGAAGGGATGAATGAACCCCATTGCTAGGTGCTCATTGAGAAATGTCCGAAGGAACTTAAGCTTGGAGGGGGAGAGAGAGTTCATAGTGCCCAAAGAAGGGGTAGCTCCTTCTTCCAAGTTATATAATTTTTAGATCATATTCACAATGTAAAGCAAGCTGGAAGGCCTTGCTTTTGCTGAAAATGTCTGCAAAATCATAATAGTCTAGAGAAATATCAGACAAATTAGCAGAATCAAAGGTGGTGGAAGCAGCATGGAGTTCACTCTCCTTTGTATGGAGGTGTAGGCTGAACTATATAGAGCTCTGGAGGTGACAAGCCAGTGCAAATGCAGATGTACTGACAATTGCTATGAACAGAGCTTTGTGGTCAGAGAAATGTAGTGGATCAGAGGGTATATGTAGAATCAGCTAAAGGCAGTGAGATCAAAGACTGTGAAAATAAGCTTGGAAGTACTGGCATGTCTTGTTCAGGTAAACAGAACAAGATACTTCTCATAATCCAATCAATCAATAGATTGTAGCAGGTGAGCCAATTATATCCTAAAACAAGGGAACAAGATCCATTCAATGAAGAACATGGGTGACTTGGAGTTTGAAAAAGTGGACATATTGAGATAGATCTCCTTGAGTGCATGAGTGGGTTCAACACAACCTCCAGACCATGTAGAGTCATGGAGATCACACTCTATTTTTTCATCTCCAATGTGGAGATCTCCAGTTTGGCTTCCAGAGTAGTTGTCACAGCATGAGCCTTGAATGTCTTAGAAGTTGACTTGGGGTATTCCTTGGTCATATGCCCAGCAAAACTGCAGAACATAATAACTTGAGGTTAAAGTGCTACTTGAATTCTTTGGCAGTAAGTATACCATCCTTTTCCAATTTCAACAAGTCCAGCTTCAAAGGAGCAGATGTGGAAGCTCCTTTGCCTTTGGCCCTCTTGGCATCCTTGGACTGGAGGGATGTGTGGAGGAAGAGATGGGAGCAGATGATTTATCAGTGGTCTTGAATGCAAAGGGCTAATTGGACATTTTTGCCTGGCAATTAATTTCAGACTTGCGCTCCCAGTAGCACACATCAATCACCTGAGCAAGATGGCAGAGTTTGGAGAGCATTGGGGGTTTCCCAATGTGGGAGATTTCATCCTTGATGCAGTCTGACAGACCATTGTAGAAGTGATGTTGGAGGACACCTTCTCCATAATCTCAAACTTGTGAAGCTATCTGATTAAACTCAACCACATACTTATTAATATATTAATCATCCTTTATGGACAAGTAGTTGAGTTGATGCTTTGCATCTCCAATGGGGTCATGTGGACTGAAGTTAGCTTGAAGTTTGAGAATGAACTCTTTGTAATTGTCCATTTAGTGGAGACATTGATTGGGATCTTCCATCTGGAAAAGATCTGGTTTGAACCACTCCAGCATCATACCTTTCAGGTAGGACTATGCAAATGTTACTTTAGCACAATCTGTGCTAAAGGTCTTGGGATGATCTTGGAAGTTTAATTTGCATTGCATCATGAAAACTCAGAGTTTGCAGGGTTCTATCCTATCAAACTGGTTGGGCTCTTGGACTTTGATACAGGAGGTAGAATCAGAGGCAGGACAACAAGTGGAGTGAGTGACACCTTGAATGGCATTTGGTAGCTGGACAATGGTGTGTCATGGGATACATCCATCATTATCAGGGTCTGAATTGTATGGGTCATAGGAGTTGGGAAAATGATTCTTATCAGAATCATCTGAGTCATCCAAGTCATTGTTATCTGGACCATTTCTAGGGCCTTTTGGAAAACCTAGTTCATTAGGAGGGGTATGGAGTAATTGCTTGTTATTATCCTCTAGAACTTTGATGTATATGTCCAGAATTAGGGATTAGAGAAGAGGGGATGATGTTGAAGTGAAGGTGGGAGTGCAATGAGGACAGAAGCTTCAGAATTGATCGATGATTTCTGGACCTCAACAACTATTTCCAAAAGTGCTGAGATTGAATCTGGCAGAACTGTTGGCACTAATGAAGGCATGAGTACAGGAGCAAGTAGTATGCATAACCATGGTGGGCAACTCTTTGCAAGTGAGAGTTTGAATATACTATTAAAACCAGAACTCCAATATCAACTCCAGAATGTCAGAGATGATTAGAAGAGTGGGACTTGGCTTCACTATATGTGGTGCACTTTTACAAGAGTTTGATTTTGGTCTTGTAGAGATTAAAGGTAAGATTTAAGACATAGAGATGTCAAGTTGAGTGGAGGTGTCAGAGGAGAGTTATTGAGACTCAAGCAGAGGTCAAGAGAGTCATTCTAGATAGTATTCGAACTAAGGAGTACATAAGTGAAATCAGATATTTATATATGAAGTCCAAGAAGGATTAGTAAATAAAGTCATAAATTATTGGTAAGAGAATAGGAGTTGCGAGTAAGTATTCTGAAGCTGCACTCCAGATAGGAGAAGGCTGGAGCTGTGCTCTAAGCAAGAAATAAGTTTGGAGGTGAGTAATTAGTGGAGCTAGTACAAGTGGAGAACAAGATAACATAAGAATGAGGAATAGAGATGAAAGAAAATGCTAAGTAAAAAGTCCAAAGTCAAAAACTACATCCTATGCAAGAACACAGTGGAGTTGATAGTGATGAGCCTGGAGGGCCAGAGTTGGACTTGGGAAAAATATAGAATATGACAGTTATTCTGAAGCATCAATGTTTCCACAAGACTACAATAGATCATGTTCAGATGTGCAATGGTATGGAGTAAAGAGTTCCACAGTGCAGATGACTTAGAGAATTCATCCTGACCAGTGAACACTTGAGGACTTGTGGTGAAGACTCTGTTGTCAGCCTGAGAGGCAAGAATGTCTGAAGATATAAAAGGAGATGATGTGGCAGACATTGGGATGATTGTGAGACAAGAGCAAGATTGGGCAAAGGAAAAATATTAAGAGGGTTGGAGTCTAAGAAACTATCAAAAGGGACTGTTTTATACACAAAATCAAAGCCTTCAGAACCCTTACAGCAGAGTGAAGGCCTGAAGATTGTAAAGAAAAACATATGTATCATAATTGTCAAATCACCACAGTATATAAAAGTTGAAGTCATGAACATTGGGTTTTTGAAATAAATGTCCATTGTTAGCACATCCATCATAGTTCCAGACTCTGCCTTCAGCATAAAATCGTGCAGAAAAGTGATATCCATCCAGGTAAATCAGTGCTCTGAGACCATACCTCACAACACTGCAGAGTTGTAACATTGTAATGCTTTTACACAATGCCACTGGATAACAGTCAGTGTCAACACATTCAAAGTACAGTATCAATAGAAGCATTGTTAAGCAGAGGCTATAGGAAACTATTCCTTGACATTTGAATGACAAGTGCAATGGCAATCTGGTTTGAAAACACAGCACTTCTTGTGAAATGCACCAAAGCTTGAGCCAAGACTGGATATCTGTGCCCTGCTAATATATCTTGGAATCCAGTTCTGACCATCATAATAGGATACAAAGAGTTGGAAATGTGTGTGATGGATCAAGGAATGATTCAATCACACACCCCAAATTCAGACAGATATAAACAAATCCATATACTATACATACCCTCCTGGTGACCTGCACGAAACTAGTTTCATGCATATTCATAGCAAAGCAATCATCCAAGAAGTGAAATTTCCACAGCTCCTGATAAACAATATTTTTTGATATCATAGGAAAAGATAGCCCCTATCATGGCCTACATACCCCTATTTTTTCAGATTTTTCCACCTACCAGTTATTGAGATATTCATTAATCTCTCTAGCCATACCCTTACACTTGCACATTTGTACATACTATAGCATACTATTTCTTTGATTTCTCTTTATTTATCTGATTACTTAGCTAAGTACCAGTGAGACGAAGTGATCATGTGACTCCTAGCTACCATGTGACCTTCTCCCCATTAATCTATACAGTCCCACACAATATAGCCAATTTCTCTAGCAGAGCATTCTAGATTTGAACTCCTCTGCTCAATGTGCTTTTCTTCATGTACCTGGATTTGTCAGCTTGTGCCTGGTATTAGTAAGCAATTTTGCCTTAATTTATAAACCACCGGTTCTCTGATTGGCTGGCATAGTATATATACATATATATATGGGGAAGTATTTTGACCTGCAGAGGGCATCTCATTTTCTACCTCAAATAATCTCATCTGATAAAAGATTCCCTGGAAAATCTAATAAGACCTAATAAGGCAGGATACCCCAAAGTGAAGTAAATAGGACTTTACAGTAGAACTATTACTAGGCTATTAGAACTTGTACTTAAATAGAGGACAAGTATCTAAAACTATCCTTTTGGGAGAAATCCCTTTTTGGACAACAAAAGGCATCTGATCCCTATTAGTGAGCAACCTAAGCATCCTGTAGTACCAAATAAGGGCTTACATTTCACCTCTCTGAAGTAAGCCAAACTTGCCTATTCCTTAGATAAGACAATAAAATTGAATTATAACTTTTTTGAGTCTACTAAGTGTACCATCAAGCTATATATGTTGGAATAACAGAAGCTGCCAAACAGCTTTCTTGGATTCGGATACTCCATTCCAAATTGAAGTTTAATCTTCATACCATTCCATTGCTTTGTGACAATCAAGTGACCATATTTCTTGTTGTGAATCCTGCACAAGAAGGTCATTCAAAACATATGGAAATTCCAGAACATTATAGCCAAGAATGTGTTACAGATGGGACTGACAAACAAGTTGCAGATATCTTTACAAAGAATCTGACATGGCAACGTCCAGAGGAGAATAGGAAGAAACTTTCCCTTATACTATTTTCTGTTGAGAATTCTGGTATTTCTAATCTAATTTTTCATTTCCTGATACCAAATTCTAGATTTGTCTTTGACCTTATTCTTACGTTATTCCATATTACTCATTACATATAGATAAGTTCTTTCTTATCTAATGGTCTAGACTATAACATCATCTTTATCTGGTGTTTCATGATATCATAAGATATGATACACATTTTACTATATGTTTCACATTCTCTTATATGTTTTATACCTGATACATGTTTCTTCCCCATCACATTTCATGGGTAGTGTAGAACACTATATAAGACCAGGCTTTAAGCCCGTCTTCCCTATCTCAAAATCTCAGAATCTTGTTAATCAAGTTCTTCACTCCCTCCTCTCACTTAAAACCTCCTGAGCATTAGTTCTTCCACCTATTGCTCTATTCTGAAGATCTATTGTTACCATCCATAACCAATCAGTGAGTAACTCCCACTGATATCATAATTCCTTCTTGCCCCTGCATAATTGGGATATCTATTGTCCTGATAGGTTATGAGCCCTGCTTGAACAGAGGATGTTATCATACTAGTACTAATGCCTCTTGAGTTCTTGCATTATGGTTCATGGATGGTTTCTGGATTCATCATGATGATCTCTATGATTGCCATAGCATTTAACTATGCTATGACACTTCTGCTAATAGAGGAAGACAGACTCATTGAGTTTGCTGCTGCTTCTGGAAAATTGATTCTCTGTTGCAAAGGCGAGGAGTTTTGACTCTTTCTAGGGACTCAGATTCCATTTCATTATGCAACTCTAAACATTGTTCTTCGTCTCGAACCACATGAGTCAGAACTCACTCCAGAAGAGCAAGCCCCCTTTCCTTTTAGACCTTCCTCTTCTCCACATCAATGTGTATGCACCACTACTGCTACTACTCGCACTGCTCATATTGCTGCACAAACCAATAACCTGGTATCTCCTGGTGTACCATTCTATCTGCCTTGCCTGCTCTGCCATCGTGCTTTAGAGCATGGTGAATACTGCTCCCACTTGGAATCCGATAGACAAGTTTTGCGACAAGACCCAGATGTTTCTCTAAAAGAATATCTGGCAAACCCCTTTTGCATCTTTCAAGTTATACGAGGACATGGTATATTCCCCTCTGATCAGGTGGAAATAGCCACAATAGAGATAACCTCACTGGATGGACAATCCCCTATCTTTTTAAACTGACAGTCGACTTCTCACCCTTTCCAATCTCTGTTGACTCTCCCTATTATAGAGATCGCAGAACCAGAAGGTATATTTTTCTTCAAACTGGTTATTGAAAGATGATCCTCTACACCTTTTACTCCACCATCCACTCTGGAACCTCCTCCTCCTCTGTATAATTACCCCAACTTGCCATCATCCTCCAATACCTATTTTGACACTTAAGATTCCTTCCAACTCTCTCATCTCCAACAGGAAAAAACTTCGCTTACACCAAGTTTGTGGATCCCATGAATGTGGAGCACTTCAAGCTACCCGTAGACCCTGAGCAAGAGGATAGTCTTTTCCCTTGAGAGATCATGGAACTGTGCTTCGCATGGTTCCAAAAGCCTCAGGTTCTAGGGATTACCAAGAAGAAATTGTGGAACACATATGTAGCTGACGATGAAACCGGCAAGGTCGTACTCAAGACACTCGTGCACACTTATTAGACAGACAAACTCATCTCTCTGACTGAAGCTGAATTGTACACTGCCAACCATGTGGTCTTATCCTTTCAGATTAGACCATGCGAGTCCCAATTAAGGTCTATGACCTTGATCAATAGTTTCATGTATAAATGTGAAACCATTGGCTCTGCATATAAAGGCACTGGCTGGGCTTTCCCAATCAAGAAATATATCGACACCCTTCCTACTCGCATTCGTTTTCAATGTTTTGAAACAATATATCGTGCTCACTTTCCTCTTTCCCATGAACCTCATTTCAAGATTAAGCATTCACTCAAGCCAAATTGGCTACCACCCACAAAAGTTATGGCAGATGAATAAGGTTTTGTTCAGCAAATAGAACCATCATACCTATCCTCATGGAATGACTCTTTCGATGCCCACCAGCATTCTTTCTACTGCCACAACCCCACTTTCAAGCATCATCGCCGCATACAGAGATTAATCAAATCTGCTATGTCTAGCAATGAGCACAAAGTGATTTATGAAGGCCTCACATCAGGCACTGGATGAAGAAGGCATTGATGAGCTGCTTCGAAAGGAGAAAGATGTAGAAGAGTTCTCTGGCATCGTTGAATACCTTATACAAACTCTACTTCCTCCTTCATGGCCACTTTCATATGAAGATACTATGTATAACTTGAACTTTAATCCTTGTTTCTCCAATTTCTTAACACTTAGCAGTTTATCTTTCTCTTCATTGCAAGTTTCCTATTTTTCTTGTGATACATCTCAGATCTGTGTACAGAAAGGCACCTTTACCAATAAATATATTGGTAACCCACACTATTTTGTAGAGACATGTTTTAACTTGTTCGAATCACATGCCTTCTTGCCAATGTTTAAACCACATTGAGACTTTACACCAATCACTGAGAAATGCACCAAGAAGCAACAAACTGAATATTGACGTTCACAGAATAAAAGGATTATCAGATCTTCTATAATCATTCCAGGATATCCCTTATCAGGAAATATTGGTCTTACCCATTCTTCCACCACCTTTTTCCTGCTTTCACATATTGTTGATTCTTGTTTTATTGATGATATCTTTTCAGATCTCCTCTGAACAGAAATGGCACTTCCTACCATCAAAGTCAAGTTTGATGCTTCTTTCGTCACCAAAATCCCTACCCTTGTTGGACAGTTGATCTATGACATTTGGAGCATTCGAATCTGATTCACTCTATCTGCATATTCTGTATGGGAATTTATTGATGGCACTCTTACTTATGCCAGTCTACCTACTGGTGCTGATCTGATAGAACACCAAGCAAAGTGGGAGTTTCTAGACAAACGTATCTTGGGCCTTATGGCCTCCACCATCAATGATTCTTTTGCTTACCCACATTACCTACAAATTGACAGATCTCGCCACTTTCCCATCTGTTGCTAAAGCTTTATGGGAACTACTTTGAGGACTTTTTGAGACCATTGGTCTCACCAGACAATTCCTACTCTTAGTCAAGCATCTCGCATGCATGTTCAACCTCAACATGACAATGAGGATATCAGCCACCTCTCATTCCTCTTTGAACAGCTTACCCAAGCTGGTTAGAATCTTCCCCAGAACTTTAGAGCTATGTTGCTCTTATCATTCCTGCCAAATGAATATCACCAACTCGCCTCCACTATTACCCAAACCATTGAGGTTGCCAACCTCAACATGGAGACCATTACAACATGGATACTCATGGAGATGAATCTCCATGCTACACGCTGACCTGCACCAAAATGTTTGGATGTGGATACTTAGTTATTGTATATGTGATGTTAGACATTTGACCTGAGATTTGAGTTTTCATTTTATTCCCACAGTTCAAATGCTTAGCTAATTTAGAGACATATAGATCATAGTGTCTAGTATATACCTCTATTTTTCCTTATTTGTTCACTTATAGGTTGTGGAGAAATAAAATGATTTCTTCTAATATACTTTTACTACTACCTACAAGTACATAGCTACTCATTTTCTTAATATCTCTTTTACCCTTAGGTACTTAGCCCAGTGTCCGAGAAGCAAATGGAGCATGTGACCTCAGTTGTGAGTCACCTGACTCAGATCATGTGACCATGCATAGTGTGAGTCATAATAAGTCATATTGAGTCAAAGTGAGTCAAATGAGGACTAACCAAAGCACTGCCCCTAGACTAGCAAAATAATCATGTGACCTGCACAGCATGAGTCATTGCCAAGCCAAAAGCTATTCATTTTCTAACAGGGTGAGTCAAAGTGGGTCAGTATGAGTCATTGAAACAACCTAAAGCTCTTGCTAAAGCTGCTTGCTTTTGAGTACACTTGGTAGCTAACTTCTTAGGGACATAGTTTAGGGGAATCAACCCACATAAGGATAGAGAAAGAGGAGTGAGTCAGCCAGAGGAGGAGAAGGGAAAACTCCAAGGAGGAAAAGACTGGAGAGCCTTGGCCACTGCTTGGGGGGCTTTATATACTACATAAAGTATGTACATGTTGTGCATAGATCTATAGATACAGTGAGGTGCAAAACCGTTGCAATGCCTAACCTCAAACCAGGGCGCGAAGCGCCCCGCAATCACTTGTGGGAATTTCACTTTGCTTTGGTGGGAACAAATAAAGTACAAACCCTTAGCTACAACTTTGTCCCCAGGGTCATGTGATTTCGCTTACATACTACAAAGATACATCCATTTCAAAACACCAATACCATTGCAACAGTTTTGCACCCTTTGCTCATTACATTGAAATCAAGTGTTATTTGGTTATGTTTGGTCATACAAACAAACATACACATATTA
>JBBPRB010000946.1:0-11632 GCA_038092815.1 Hortiboletus rubellus | reverse complement strand
CACCTTTACTTTTGCTTTTGGAGTGGACATGATGAGATGCGCGAAAGATGATTGGTCTGAGAAATGCGCGTCGCTCGGTGTGACATGTCACATTCGACTACTCGACTCTGGTTCATCGTCTTCGACAATGTGGTTTGCCCGCCCACGTCTTGGTGTCGGGCTCTCGCACCGCCTGCCGACCCCGCAGCGCTCTACTGCACTCCGTTCTGCATTGATTACTCGCCGGAGCATCTCTTCTACCCGTTGCTCTCTCGGTGAGCCTCTCGATAGACATGTCAGTCTGGAGGGTCCGGTCAAAATCAGGTCGCCCCCCAATACAGGCACATTGACTGCCCAGGGTGAGCCAGACAAGCACACAGATTCGTACAAGGGTGGGCCAAGTGCCATTGACAAGGCAGTCCATCTTTTCTTCTTCACCGAAATCCTCCGAGGTAAGTGATGGTGGAAAGGCGCACAAACAATGTCACTATCGTTTCATAGGAATGTGGATCGTCATGGAGAACTTCTTCAGGCCTCCTTACACCATCATGTACCCGTACGAGAAGGGTCCGCTTTCTCCCCGCTTCCGTGGTGAACATGCCTTGCGAAGGTACCCGAGCGGCGAAGAGCGCTGCATCGGTATGTCGCTTCAGATGCCCAATATCCTCGTCTCACGTTCCATCCAGCTTGCAAGCTCTGTGAAGCGATCTGCCCTGCTCAAGCTATCACTATTGAAAGCGAGGCGCGCCAGGATGGCTCGCGGCGGACAACTAAATATGGTAGGATCACTTCAGAATTCACACTAACCACAAATTTCTCATTGTAATCAGACATTGATATGACAAAGTGCATTTACTGTGGTTTCTGCCAGGAGGCTTGTCCAGTCGACGCCATCGTTGAAAGTGGGTTCCATGTATCATATTTTAAGCCCAACACTGACACATTTCCCCCAGCGCAAAATCAAGAGTTTTCAACGGAGACGCGTGAGGAGCTTTTATACAACAAAGAAAAACTGCTAGCGAATGGTGACAGGGCCGAAGCGGAGATCGCAGCTAATCTTCATTGTGAGTCCTTCATTCGACTCCCCGGATGTAACCGGCTGAATTTTTGGGTAGCGGACCATGTATACCGGTGAGAGGAGGGGGTTGGTAACCTGGGGGGACTTCTCTATCAAGTCATGTAATTATCGCTCCTTCGAATCCAACTCGGACCCACACTTAGAGCCATGATTTATTTCGGGTACTTACTCGTGAATGGAATAAGTCAAGAGTTCGGAGGGATTTCCCGGACCGTAGCCCTCACTGAATTCTTCTAGACCGACCGAATCCATTTGGTTTGTGGACCCGTACTCAGAATTTGCATCCAGGGCTGATCCAAAACGTTATGACCAGGCCATCTACTCAACATACCCGAGCTCAGATGGTAGGTGGTCGAGCGCACCCGCACGTATGGTTTGAAGATGACCGAGCACAGTCGGCATATATAGTCAGCGGGTCTCGTCGGAAGCGGGGATACCTCTGACTGATACAGTCCGAATCCTGATGGAAGGCAGTGGTTCTCGTTATGGGCGAAAGCACTAGTTGGAAAGCTCCATCGTATAATGCCGACTCACCAAACAAAGTCTTCTTGGGTGTCTGCCACTCGGAATGGCAACTACAATCAGGGCACCTATCACCCAATGTGAGTCATTGCTATTGTCTTTGGTTCCCACTCATCGGAGATAATAGTGCACACCATTCTATATCCCCGCACGCGGTTAGTATTTAGCATCCGTCCTTACATCTCTGGAGTTTTTATTCAGCATGCCGAGGTTGCAGGCGCAGGAAAATCACGAGCTAGCTTGTGCCATGACTCTAGAGTGTGACCAGCCCGCGAGTCAAGAGAACGCATCGTACATCATGCCCACAGCACGACGACTTCTCGCAGAGGCGCATCAAACAATGCCCCCCGAGTCATGGCAGCTCCACAGCAGTACCACGATCATGGACATGATCCTAGACCACCGCCTCCTCATAAGAATGGCTGGTCTACCTGCGGACGGGCGCCGCCGCTCTCCTGTGCGGCCGGACTGCGCACCTAGATCCCATGCAGATGTGGATGCATATTTGGCGCAGCAGGAAAAGAGGAAGGAGTTTGTAAGCCCGACGATGAGCAAGAATATCGAACCACCAGTATCGGCGGAGCGTTCCACAATGGCATGGCCACCGGGCCTCGACGGGGATGAGGTGTGGGATTGTGCGTCATAATTCTTTCTTGGGAGACAGGAGCTGCCCGTCCGGCGAGTCCTTTCAGATTACTTGGTTTGTGGATTGTCCGTGTCATATTTCCCGAGGTCGCCTTGTTTGTTCAGTACCGACTAATTTTAGAGACTCGCGGCACGTCCCAGGTGCGGGGACTCGGAGATCTACACTTTTATGATGATCCGTTAGAATATGGGTGTCGTGGTCACTCGCGAATCGACAGACAACCTTAAGTTACGATATTACGACCGACATAAACAGACCAGTATTGACAAAGAATAATGACTAGAAGCACTTTAGCCACAAGAAATTCTATATGGGAATCTGCGCGGATTATATTCACCGAGCCCCTAATCACCAGAGTGTCCCTCCTCTGGTTCGTCGTGTCCTCCATAGCCTTGGGCAGATGACGGAATACCTTCCTGATGGAGTCTCTTCGAGCCTCTATCATCTGTCCGGAGGCTTCCTCCATACCTCAAGGAACTATCTCCGCCCCCTGAGCTGTCCCCTGGGGGAGAAACAACGTCATCCTCCCCGTCTATGTCCATGTCGTTACGAGAACGCTTCCTCGATGATTCCAAAGGAGGACGGTACTGTTCAGGTGGCATGTATGGCGCACCACGGTCACGATCACGATTGTGTAAACGACCATCGTCGTGAACAAAATCAATGTCGTCATTTGATGCTTGTAGTTGATTTATTCCCCGAGGGGGTGCATAGGGTCTCGGGCGTTCCCGATCATAGTACTGCGCATGGGCGTCGGATCGCGGTTGCGCCTCTGCAGAACCCGAACCAGACCCTGGTGTATCAGACCGAGACGATCGGCCATAGACGCCAGGCCCAATGGGCTCACAAAGATAAGTTTGATCCTCCCGCAGTCGATACGAAGGATGATCCTGATAGTCCCTCTCTAGTCTTGACCTCAGATGTGGAGGAGGCGAGTTTCGGACTAGCGCAGAGTTTGTGTAGTCGCGTGGAGCTTCGCGATCGTAATCGTGTTCCCGTTGGCGCGACCAGTTACGCTCCCTCTCGATGTCACGCTCGTGTTCGAAGTCCGGGTGATTAATGCTCGTGCCAGGTCCGACACGTTGGTGATTATGAGCACGTGTGGTTGATCCGCGAGCGCTGGTGGGTGACATGATGGTCGAGTGGGGTGACGCATGCGCCATCTGGTGTCGCCCGTGCGGATAGGGATCGCCGCTATGACTGCTTCGTTCATGAGTATCGTACCTTCTGGAACGTTCCCTTTCGAGAGGGGGGCTCTGTATTGCCTGTCCAGAAGGAACGGATTCGGGAGGATACTGTTGTGGGTAAGGGATGGCACCTTGGTGATACCCGTGCGGTGGACCTTGTCCCCGGGAATGCGACGAGGAGTGGGGACGTGAGTGGGAATCAGATCCGTTGCTGTGCGAGTGAAGATGGGTATGAGGCTGGGATTGCGCGTGACTTCGCGGGTGTTCGAGGTGTTGCACAGGAGTTAGTTGCGAAAGGGGTGGAAGCTGGCGGGAGTCATGGCCCGAAGCAGAGCCGCGCCGTGACATATGTGCACTGGATACTGCGTGAGATGGTGCCACCCCTGGTCCAATGGGTCCATCTGATACTTGAACGGAACGCCCGTCTGGCCCAGAAATCACGCGGATATTACCAGATGGGTGGATATAGTCCGGTGTGTTGGAGTCACTGATGTCCATGCTTCGGGGATCGCGGTGTTGGCCGGAACCTGGTTTTTGCTGTGGGTGTTGAGGTGGCACCCCCGGACCAGCATGTAGGGGAGGGAGGGAAGCATGGCCGTGAAGGTCTGGCGAAGGGGGCACGGCGGACAGTCGCTCATACAGCACACTGATGTCATATAAGATGACGAGTAGATGAGAGTCAAAGATGTGCTCACGCTCTTTCCAGTTTCATTCGCTGAATGGACTTTTTGGCCATAAGGACCTTGAACTGGAGCTTGTCATTGTCCTGCGAAAGGAGATAACTGAGAAAGAGCGGAGACGGAGGGAGTACAACACACCATCTCGATTTCCTTTACTTTTCGTTTCAATTCCTTGTATTTTGCCTGGTATTTTTCATCTTCGACGCCGGCAGCAATGCCGGTAGCATATGCCTTGTTTTTTTGTCTCATGGAAGGGGTGACCGAGGCTGGCGGGACAAACATCTGGGAGCCAAGGAGAGCGGAAGGACCAGGGGACTGGTTGTGGGACATGATGGCGGTGCTTTGGGCGGCGTCAAGGGATAATGAGATGCTGAGTTGGCATGTGGCTATTTATTACGCATTGAAACCGCTGGCGTTGAGTCCCGAATCAGGGAGCCGCTAATTTCTGACCACGTATCTCGTAGCTCGCGGCTGGTCGTAATGAACACGCGTGTCTCGCCCATGTGCAAAAACCCAGCAGCCCCTCCTCATGTTGTCTAGATTTAGCGGGCGTCTAACTATCATGGCTTGTGTTCGCATCGTTATCAAGCTCAAAAGCCGTCGCACCAGTTTGCATACCAATAGCGGGCGTGTGTGACGGCATTCATGGGTACATACCGGACAATGTCCACAGGAACGATCCATTTCGTACAGCCCAAGCCGCCATTGAATCTGTTATTTGAATTTGTTCTGGGCAGTAGTGTCAACCTAGTATCTGTGGAGTTGTGTGGCCACAGGTGGCTTTAGGGCTGGTCTTGAAGTGGTCCCCGCCGCATCCGAGGTGTCATCAACACTAGCTTCTGACATCCACCACTCGTCGACTTTTTCACCATAGCGAGTGAGTATCGAATTTGTTTCCAACGGTTGGAATGCTGAGCCTATCATCGGTGCCGCAGTGTCGATACAATACCGCCAGTACGTTGACAATTTACATGAATCACACCATGCTGACCGCTGCGCCGCCTCCACAGGGATATGCCTCCCCTTGGGGGTTTTGAGGCCGTAAGGTACAAGCGCAACCTTCCCTTTCGTGGACCTAGTGGTCTAGCCATCCTTGGTGCCGTGACGGCCGTGTGTGCGTATGGATTCTATCGTGTTGGAAAGGGAAACTTGGAAAGAAGGTGGGTTTATTCTTACAAATAGCGCTCACGGGGTCCGCATGCGCACGCCGTAAAACGTGCCTTCTCATGGTGCGCTCATCGCGAAACGTGTTTCCTTTGGCGGAGGATCCGGCCGACCTCTTATCAGCGACTTTGGCCTGATTCGGACTTTTGACCCTGACGGTTCGCTTTTTCCCTCTAGGGAACTCCAGAGGGAGAAAGTTTGGTCACGCATCCACCTCGTCCCACTGCTGCTTGCTGAGGGTGATCGGGACGCGTACCGTAGGCAGGAAGCGATGCTGGAGCGTGAAAGGGTGATCATGAAGGATGTGAAGGACTGGGAGGTGGGCAGTTTTCATTCTCCTGAGGGATGCATATCGGGCAGAGAAACTCATGTGGGTGCTTTCCGTTTTCAGCCGGGGAAGAGCGTATACAATGGCCCACGATATCGGTCGGTGGAATCCGTTGTGGTTCTATGATTGGTAGACTCGTGCTTGATGGGGCACGATTCGCTGGCTCCAAATGAGGGGAAAGCATAAAAGACATGTGGAACCACAGCCTCGCATCCCATCGGAGGGTGTCCTAACACGGATTAATTGTACCGGTGGCGGGTGGCGATGTTTACAATAGGAACCGTGGTGTTGGGACCAAGTTGCTCGTTGCGGACGCACATTAGGGCCGGTCGCGCGTCTGCCACTGCACTGCCGACTCTGGCCAGCAACGACGTTGTCAAATGGTCGCGACGCTGCTCACTAAGAGGCTGACAAGGACAGGTACGGATTGGTGAATTGGGCCGGTTCGATCACATGAACCTGTGTGTGGAGCCGCGAGATCTGAGAGCGTAAGTTGGTCCATTGATGCTATTGGCTCCCGATAGATTTGCGATAGATTGTAGACGCGCAGGCGTCCAAGAACGAAACTGGACGAGTCAGGCTGGCACATGATGACGATCTTGGCAGCCGGGTACAGGATTCGAGGGCCATTCAGCCGAGCCCCTCTCGTCCTCGCCCGATTGCACTCATACAGCTCCTTGAATACCGCACTCCCCGATTCGCTCTCTAATCGTCCCCCGGCTCCGATAACTATTAAAGCCAATCTCCCCGCGCCCTACTCTGCTCTTCCGCCCATCCCTCATCCAATGCCACTCCCTCCCTACCCTCGCCGCATCCACCGTCCGAACACCGTCCCAGACGCTCCCATCAAGGACCCGGCGCCCCTCATGAACTTTGTCGACCCTTGCTCATACGACCTCGTCTCCCCCACCGACACCGACCACATGATCTTTGGCCCCCTCGAGCTCGACGATCCCTCCCTCCTCTCCCCTCGGTGGGATCCCTCCCGCGACCTCGTCTACAATCAGCCCATCTCCCCCACCCTCTCAGACAATCCCGTCTCCCCTCCTCGCGCTTCCGACTTTGATATCCCAGACGCGTCACCCTCCAGCACCTTCTACGACTCCCATTCCTTTGGTGGCTTCGACGATGCACAGCCCATCTTCGATCTCGATGACTCCAATCTCTCGCAGTGGCTGAACGACTCCCACGTCGTTTCCCCCTTGGATCCATCCTCCTCTTCCCCCATCCCCATACGCGGCACCCAATCAGACCCACAATCGCCTCCCGCCTTCATCCCGTATGGCAACAGTCCGTTCCCTCAGGACACTTCCTTCTCCCCATCTGCTTTTGCAGCCCTGCACCCTCTTCCCCGATCGCTATCGCCGACGGAGATTTCTGATGGCTACCTCAGCTCTCCCGGTCTCGGTGTAGCTTCAATCTCTCCTGCGGAGACCTCGCTGAGGACCCCCGCGTGGGCATCGCAGCTGTGGGATTCATCTCATTACACCACCACCTCAGGCCGTCCTTCGGTGCCCCACTCACCCTTGTCCGACAACCCTTACGCAACCAAGCAACGATTCCAGCCGAGAAGAGATGTCAATCCCCTGGGCCTGATGTTCCAATCATCGAGCGCTCCTTCCCCTAACGCTGCTACGTTCACACGGACCTACAGCCGTCGTGCAGAGTCGGTTTCTGTTAGTGATGACCGTGACGCCACCGTGCGTCGAAGAAAGAAGTCGCCACCAGACGAGCCCCCTAGGGACTTGAAATCATCCGAATCGCGTACGTGTATATCTCATCATGTCCGTCCCTTCTGTGACTGTCGTCATACTGATTGTTTGCTTCATTATCTCCGCTGTAGCTCCCTTCAAATCTACATTGAAGCCGCCCAAATTAGCACCATCCGCTTGGCAGCTTTACTTCACAGATTGGATCCAACGCCACCAGGCAACAAGTACGAGAAAACTTAATGTTGCACAGGCTGCCAAGGAAGCCGGTCAGGAGTACGCGAACCTGACCGCGGAAGAAAAGGAGGCATGTGCTGCGCCAATGCTTCCTGAGAATTACGGCTAATCTGAGCTTCCATGATTAGCCATACAAGCAACGGTCCCTTGTCCTCAAACAGGCACGCGAACGCGAGAATGCTGCCTATATGCGGACTTTGACGCCCGAGGATATCAAGCGAGAGAACGCATTCCGAACCGCACAACGGAAGGCGGGTCGGTCTCGGAAGAGCAACCTCAAGGACCCCAATGCTCCCAAGAAACCGCTGAGCGCGTATTTCATGTTCTTGCAGCGCATTCGTTCGGATCCCTTGCTAGTAAGGGAGATTTTCGCCGATGAACAAGAGACCACCAAGCAAAGCGTCTTGGCTGCTGCCAAGTGGCGATCGATGACCGATGACGAGCGCAAGGTATGGTTAATAATTACTATCGCGACATCGAGCGCTCAACTTTGTTCTCTTAGCCGTTCCTGGCTCAGGCGGAGCAGGAAAAAATCGAGTACGAGGCTGCGCGAAGACTCTACGAGGAAGGAACGACCGGGCTCGGTGCTGGAACTAGCATCAACTTCAGCATCCTTCCTGGATCCCCGTCTGAGAGCCCATTCCGCGCCCTTCGTTCCATCAAATCAGAGTCGTTGAGCTCTGAAAGCGAAAGCGATGGGATGGGCCTGGATGATTGTGCGAACAGATATACCCAACTATGATTTCACTTTCTCTCCTTGCTTAGTAGTTTTTTGTCCGCCGCTAATGATCTTATGCTCCCTGGTTCATTCGTTTACGACACCGGACTTCATCACGATTTCCCTCGGTTAACACTGTATTGTTAGAGCACCCCCCCTGGTTTACTTGTCTATATACCTCGTGACTTGTTTGGCGGGAAAGTACATGGACTTGTTACATTACTGTGATAATATTGCTACGGTGACAGATAAGCAACCATTTTCTGATGAGGAGCACCATCTTCATCAAATTCATCCCCCTATCCGTGGAAAATGAGTACATATTGACAACATGGAGAACTAGAAACACCACCTCAGGTTGGTAACCATGCCTTGAAAGGCAAGACGATTCAGCTGCGGTGAGGATGACACGGAGCAGACTTCACATACTTGGCATAAAACCCCTTAACAGGCAGCTGCGAATGGCAGATGACTGGGACAACTCGCAATCCGGTCCGCTTCGCGTCGTTTTTCACCCACCGATGTAACGCAAGCACGAGATTGCTCCCGAAACGATATTGGCGATACGGCTTGAGGACAGCCAGGCGGCTGAGCTTGTAATAATTTGCCCCCTCCACGCTATAGGTTCGTATTGTCCCAATCGGTGTAAGGGAAGGTACTAGCCGGAGCAAGAAATGGGTTGCTGTCGGATCTTGCCTGTGACGACGAAGTATGTATTGATGATTGGAATGAAAGATGCAGACGGGGAGGTACGATTCGAAGAGAATAACGTACTCGTCAACCTCTGTGTCAAACGGAAATTGTTGCTCGTGTACGAAAACGTCGATCCTCACGTTGATGCACTGATCAAGCAGGGGTTGTCTGCCCTCCTGGCCTGGTGGGGGGATGACAA
Organism: Hortiboletus rubellus; assembly: GCA_038092815.1. Taxonomy (NCBI): domain Eukaryota; kingdom Fungi; phylum Basidiomycota; class Agaricomycetes; order Boletales; family Boletaceae; genus Hortiboletus; species Hortiboletus rubellus. The sequence continues at coordinate 2,492 of JBBPRB010000946.1, read as the reverse complement.
TGATTTCATGAGGTGGCAAAGTCGCAGAGGACGTGTCAGGACCAGACATCTTGGGTGAAATGGGAGACACGAGGAGCAAGGCTCTATCGCACAGCACACTCCAAGAGGCTCGGTCCGAAAGGGTCTCTGTTGGCAACGGTGAAAGACAAAAGGAGTCGGGTGAAATGCAACGAGAAGTTCCCTCGACCCGGGGATTCCGGTGTTGTGGGAGCCAAAGCGCTATCAAGGTCAGAACGATCTAAATGCGATAAAGACTCCACGTCGGTATCGTCGACGGAGTCACATGTTGCGATCGTCGGCGACAATTTGCAGGCCGGAGATGACATGCAGGAAGGAAGGGGGGGCATGTGATAGACCTGCGGACCGCACAGCTGCATTTCGATCACGGAAGTAATGGAACACGTTCGTGCCAAACGCTGGTAAATACACCAGTTTTATCTATTTAAATATTTTCTCGTGATTACATAATAATTAACACCCAGGCGCGCATCGGGTCTAGGAAAACTACAGCCAACACGACTATAGTGCATCGCTAGGTACATTTGCTTTACATCTGGGTGTCTGATCATTTCACGAGCATTTTAACAGTGCAGCCCTGCACCGGTGCTCATGGTCGAGCCTTTGGTAGCAGCAATAATATCAAGACCACCTGGCGCACGCATCCTCAAGTTTGCTCTCCACTCCATGGCACGGCCCTCGAGACGCCCCTTTCCCAGCGACTTCTTTTCACCTCTACCGCGACAATGGAAGGGAAAGGAAAAGGCTCTTGACCCCCCCTCCGTCGAGTGCAATCAATGTTGGCTTCTGTCTTCAGCCCCAACGTCGAACTCCTCTTGCATCTCTCGACATTCACCGTGGTGTCCAAGTACTCCGTTTGCTTTATATCCTCTGGTCCCAGTACTGACATCTTGTTTCTAGTCCGCAATCGACTGTTCATGATGGACGAAGTTATTCCGCGTCGATCACAACACTTTCCCTCCCAGCGGTATACACGGCGCCATTCTTCGTCTGCAGCACGAGCCCTCTCATCTCAGACACGTTTACTCGATTGGCCACAAACCGTCCATCCCATACTCGAGCCTGAAGAGCCTGCTGACAAACTTCGCTCCCTTTTGACTGCACACGCTCCGTTCGATCCCGAACACGCTTGGCGCCTCTACATGGCATCAGTCCAGGCAGATGCAAACAACCCAGTGCTTACTCCAAGAGAGCAATTGCAATTCATCCAACGCCTTCTCGGTGCGTTCGAGCTTTACGGCGATACTTTACCGGACTTGCCGTTGTTATATATCTGGGGGACACGTCTTGAACCTGTTCTACGGGATTTGATACCACATTTGGAGGGTGGTTCCCCGGAGATTCTCTCTTTAAAGTGTTTCACTGCCCAGGTTCACGCGTGGCTAGGAGATGTATCGCAGGCGTTCCAGCTGGCTCGGGAAATTCGAGGAACTTGGCTCAACCACGCCGAAAGGTGCACTCTTTTGTGTGTCTACCGAAATATTCTGGTTCTTTCGTGCCATCGACAAGGTCCTTCGTATGCACTCGATCTGTTGATCCAAGAGTGGACGTTTTTGGGTACCTTCCTTCATACTCGAACCATTCCACTCCCACAGGCTGCGTCGTTCCGCAAGGCAATCCATAATTTACTCGTGGACATCCCCGACGGGGCTAGCTTGTTGCTCTCGCGCTCACATACCGCCCAGGATGACCGATCGCGCATGGGCGAGTTGCTCCTGGAAACATATTGTGCCAAGAAATTACTTCACCAGGCTCATGCCCTGACACTTGAAATGGGCAGACAGCAGCTGCCTGTCAAGTTCCATCTCCAGGCCAAGTTGACCCGACTCCTTGCAAAACATGACATGTTTATTCTCGCACACGAAATATTCACATCCATGGATCCTTCGGCCGACCCTCGATTGTATTATTCGACTGGACTCCACCTCTATGCGCGTCGTGGCGACGTGGATCGTGCAGAGCACTTCTTTAGCAAGCACAATGACACCAACTTGTCTATACCGGTTGCGCGGTGTATGTTGATGCATGCTTATGCGGTTGCGGGTAAAGCGGAGTCGGTGGTTGAGCTCTTTCACAAGTTTTTCCCAACGACCTCGAGGGGCGACTTTCTTGCTGAACGGCCAGTGATTTTCCACTACACTACCATCATCCTTGCCCACGCTAAGCTGGCCGACCTCGACGGTATCAATTATTGGTTGGAGAAAATGCTGGAAGCCGGCTGTCGTCCAGATGGTCATGTTTATAGCATCATCCTTCAAAGTTTTGCAAGGCACGGAGATGTCGACTCGGTAGCTGCCATGTTTGATCAGATGCGCACCGCCGAGGTCAAGCCTGATCGCGTCCACTACACCAGTGTCGTTACCCTTCTCGCCCAGAGGAAACATGCTGTTGCAGCAGAAGCGTTTTACTTGCGGGCCTTGCGTGAGGGTATCACCCCCGATCGCGTGATGATCACATCTCTCATGAATGCCCAC
>JBBPRB010000945.1:0-11638 GCA_038092815.1 Hortiboletus rubellus | reverse complement strand
CCGCAACCTGTGAATGAACAAATAAGGGAAAATAGGGGTACATACTAGACACTATGGTCCATATGTCCCTCAATTAGCTAAGCATTTGGACCGCGGGAATAAGGTGAAAACTGAAATCTCGGGTCAAATGTCTAGCATCTCATATACAATAACTATGTATCCGCATCCAATCATTTTGGTGCAGGTCAGCGGCAGATTATGTTAAAATTGGTTTGGAGTCCTCGTTTCGGCTACGTGAACTTTATCTAATTATCATCCAAGACCAGGTCCTCTCCCTTCTCGCGGATCTCCCACTCGACACACTACAAGTTAGTCAAGATACTCGAGCTTTGTCTCTCTCTCACATGCAGCTACTGATTTGTTTCAGGTCATTGAGCAATTCACACCTGACCACTTCGCAAACCTTTTGACCGCACTTGCGGAGGAGCATCCGCGATCTCACGCAAAGTAAGCAAAATTAGGTTATCAGAAGTATGAATCGGTCATAACTGTTCGATCCATCTTACAGGTTGACATACCTCGAGGAAGACAAGAAACTATTCGTCATGCAGCCATCTTCAACACACGAGGCATTTCTCGTGGCTCTCACTCGCGCCATCGGCACATTCACCACTGGTATTGGTTACGACGACTGCAACTACAATTTCGGCAACAGCTTGAACAAGCCGCTTTTTTACATCAAACCCGATGGGTCTAGCGGAAGAACGATTCCCGACTACCAACTCGTCATGGAGAACAATTCCAATCGCGCGCCAAGACTTTCTTTGATCCCCAAGTGGATCGGGGAAGTGAGCTTTACCGTATCCCCATCCTATACTCGCAGGCATCTCAAACAGGTCGTTGAATCTCAGCCAACGGTCGACCTTGCTTTTATGATCAAGATTGAGGAGTCCCCTAAGTGGGCGTCCCCAAGTAGCAGAGACACCCGCGCGCGAGAATTGCGCTCCCATCCCCTCCGCGCATACAACGATTTCATCCCGGCCCTCCCAGTAGACAGCTTGGGCCCTGTCGTCGTGGAGGAATTCACCTGGATCTCCATCACGCGTGTTACGTTTGAACTCTACCTCCGTCGCCCTGATGGTCTCCTTGTCGTCGATGATAGCCTCCAAGATGACTACTCGGCATGTGGGGTATGTACCAACTAATGTTATTCGCCACTTGCTGACGGGTTCACAGGTGCTCTACCCTACTGTAGACATGGAAAATGTCGACCTTTTGCTCGGCAAAGCTTCCGACCGCCTCATACAGTCGCTCGTTTGTGAGATGGAGGCGAGCCAAGAAGACATTCAAGCGATCGAACAAGTACGTCGATCTGAGGCGCGTTTGAAGGTTCCGTGGCATAGTGTCTTGCGAACCTTCCGATCGGCCGTGCTTACGGCCGCGCACGAGCGTTATACGGACTGGTATAGGTCAGGCAAGCGCAAACTCACTGCTGCAGATTCCTCTCGCAAGAAATCGAGGAATGGACGCAAGGTTCCTCAGTCGCCCTCCGAACGGCCATCAATGGACAAGTAAATGAACGATTGGGAGAAGTTACGATGGAGCTTCAGCGATGGACGGCGATATCATTCACTCGGACTTATTCACGTTTCTCACATCCCATGCACCATGCATTCCTCACTCCCTGTATTTCCTGATACTTGAATCCTACGATCCTTTGAGACTGGTTTTTGTCGTGTGTGCAGTGTGCGGGTGTGAATAACACACGCGAGAAAACGCGGCGAAAATAACCTGTAGTCATACAACGCACCATATTTTCCTCTGAACGTTCCATTCTCACACGCACGCGAAGTAAACGCCGATGATCTGCTTCGTGCTCCTGGCTACATGTTGTGATTCTTGGACCCTTGAAAGTTGCGACATAGGTGCAATAAACGGTATTCAGGGCAATCCGTCCAAATGGGGCAAAGACGGTTTGGAGTCCGATTAAAGAACTGCGGGAAACTGCTAGAACTGCTAGAAACTGCTTGAACTGCTAGAACTTCGGATGTCGTATGCCGTCTCTTGTGCCTGGTTATTTACTGTCTGCAGTCTTCCAGAACTGCTACTACAGAAGCTTCGGATAATGTGCCGTCTGCTGGGACTAATACTGGGACTGCTGGTGAGATAACGCCACATAGTATAAATGCACATTTATTTCAGACCGCGCACCGCGTTCTGCGCGAACGGCATGATTAGAGATACTTAATGTTTATTCCCGACCGCGTCCCCTGTCCCTCATACCTCGGTGCATATTGCGCGCACCGCGTTCTGCGTGAGCTGCATGGTGTGCGAACCTGCCGGTATCTTGCAACGTTCACTTCATCATAGACGAGTACTGTACGGTGTAATCCAACTTGAATTGACGTGTCAGTTGTTAGGCCACAAGTCACAATGACGATGAATAACACCCGACGACATGATGAATACAGCTGGCCTAACCACGCTACCAACGAATCGCCAGTGGTGAACGTGAGCCGCGTGCACTCCTATTAGATGGCCACCATGCTAGAGAGTGAATCCATGCTAGTCGACTATTCTAGGGAGCGACAGTACGAGTGTTTGTAAATAGTGTCGAAAATGCGATATGTTTTCCTCTTTCACACCTGTGATGTCATGACCACGTAGCACCGCTGCCACCCCTGCCAACAGCCAAACTCCACAATCGTAGCCGTTCGATTGCAACGGGATAGTCTGAGGAAAGGTTATGAAAGTCGACAAAGATGGAGAGGGACATACCGTAAGTGGGCGTGCTACCCATGGCTGGTGATCAATCCCAACCTCTGGAAATCTCTGTTTCGCAATCGACATCAGTCGGGTGATGAGTTGCATAATGTCCTGCGAACGACTGATCAAGGGTATATATGAAATAAACACATAATTGCGCACCTTAATATCACTTCGCCACGGTTTTTGTTGGCTTAGGCTGTCGAACAGCCGAAGTTCACGACGAGACAAATGAACAATACACAGGACCCAGTGCGCTGCCACAGGCCGATGGATGGGAATGATCCAGATGTCCTTCGTCCAGAAGTTCGTGTATGCCATGGATTTCCATAGCACGTGGTCGCTGGCATGGTAACGGATATGCGTCAAGTGGTGGGTTGAAAATAAAGCAAAGTCGTGATTAGCAGAGACGTTGAGCGCGGAGAGGAGCAACGCGATGCACCCGTTAATGCATACATCGTTGACACATGCTGTAGGTGAGGTCAGCCTTGATATGTCTTGAGATTCAAAGAGAAGAGCCGGGAATCCATCAACCGGAGCGTGCTTCCGTGTAACCGTGACTGCTGGATCGGATGCAGTTGGGATATAGTTTTGTGGATGAATCAGGGTTGGATCGATTCTCATATCCTGCCAATTTGTTAGGACTCGAATTAAGCACGAGGTAAGTCAACCATACTTTCGGTACTTCCCAAATCAATCTAACAGGAGGAGAGACTCCCTCGCTGACCTCTTCGTGTGTGTCATTCTCGTCCAAACTTGGAGTCTCTGCCGTCAGGTAGTCAATAAAGACTGCGTGCCCCGGATCAATGACTCTTTCTACCGCAGACTCGTTGAAGTGATCACCGCTTCTTTTCGTCTCCTCGATCATCACATCCGTAGCATCTGGAGCATCGACAGTGGTCGGATTAAGCCATACTAGTGATATTTCGGGGGCACCACCAGAGAGCGTGAGGGCCAGCTTAGTTGCCTCCTTGGTTTGGGATTCGAACCGAGACTTCGAGGCCAGTGGGTTGGACCATGAAGATTCTATGATCGAAAGCTGCTCCCGCAGTTGCTTTAATGCAAAGTAGAATATTTCATCTGGTGTTGATCAGTCACTATCTATTCCATGACTTGAGAAAGCCTACTCTCGTGGGTGCGCAACGCGAGCTCCACCGCGGCGAGTTCGGTTCCATACCATCGACACAGATTGTCGGCTTCCACACCTAAACGCCGCTGCTCCTCTAAGCACCGGTCACGCCTGAGCATGGCACGGATCCCAACGCGAACATCTTGGTCGTCAATCCAACGTGGAATTTCACCTATAGATGGTGAAATCCAGACATCTTCCATCAAAGCCTGGTGGTTTCGCAGGTCATTAAGTTTGGTTGGAAAGGGAGTCGGGAGAGGGATAGATGACGTGGGATCGTAGAGCGTTTCCAGCTGTTTGCAATACGTATTGAACTTGCGGATGGCGCTCATGAGTGCTGGTTGTCGTTTCGCGATCGCTTTCCGTGTTTGCTGGTGAAGTTTTGTTCCTGAATCGAGATCAGGAGACCAGTCTTTGAAGTGACCACGGAGATTACCTAGGGCTTGCTGCGCTCCACCAACTGCCCGGTCCAATTTATCCCATTCGAAGAAGCTCCCAATAGCTCGTTTTCTGATGTTGATTTTCAGGTCGCGCGCCAAGAGGAGAATCCGTACGAAGTCGAGACTGGCGCCTTCAAGTTCAGGGAACTTGTCACGGACATTGAGGGACGCATAGAGAACATCGACCTTCGTCATCAAGCGGTCGTGTGTGCGTTCTAGACTTCCCAGCGCATCCAGCGTGTCATGAGAGATGCTCTCCTTCTCTATGGTAGACTTCGCGGTTTGAATAGCCCTCACAGTAGTGTCGATATCGGCCTGAAGGGCTAACACTGCGTCAAGTTCTCTTTTTAGACGTGCGGGTGTATCTGGGACGTCGTCATGGTAATGAGCAGCTGAGAGTCGAAGTGAGAAGTTCACTTACGTGTTCGGATTGATAGTTGCGACTCCTTTTGGGAAGCCCATTGACTTTCGAGCTCCGTTATGGGAACTCCACACTCCTCAATCTGGTCCTGTGCTGTCCTTCCCTGCTCTCGCACTCCACGACGAAGCCTGCGTTTGATCCAGTCCCTGAGGTCAGCTCGCATCTCGGCTCCGATCGCCATAGCTTGACGATCGATTAACCAAATGCGTCGTTGTCGCTAGTTCAGCCTTGTCAATGGGATCCAGTCCGTGAGACGTAAGCCTATCTTACCGAGGAAGAGCGTTCTATTCCAATCAATTTGATTAGACGCGACCAAAGGCGTTCCGTGCCGTTGCCATCTGAGAGGCCGAGACCAATTACCATGCGCGGATTGTATGTAAGTTGGCATGCCCACTCATGGCCATATGCATGCATCGCAGTTGTGGCAAACCGGAGGCGCGACATAATCTGCTGGGGAAAGATGTCGTACTACTCAAACATTAGCCACAAACACAATGAATGGGAAATTGTTCACCAGTGACAAGGATCGTTCTGCAACACACCCGACATCGTATAGGGTCACCACCGTAGCCGAAGACGGTAGCAGCATGAAAAGATGGCTAATGAGGGCCATGACGTACTTTTGCTGTTCGCCGGGAGAGTCAATGTTTGCGAAGAAGAGCGGGATATCATGACGACAAATGAGTGCCATGAGACCGGTGTCGTCAAAGCTATCCATGGAAGCCTTCTGCTTCTTCCCATCTGCGGCTTCGTAAGAGGCTTCGCACGAGTCAATTGCTTCGTCGGGAACGATTGGATTGCGAATCTTGTGAGGTTTCTTCCTTTGCTTCTCGATATGAGCGCCCATTTCATCGACTTGCCGCTTGGGAAGGAAATACGCTGGATCGTAAAAGGAGGTGCTATTACCAGCAGAACGGCGATGGCGATGATGGAAATTTCCGTCGGTTGCAACATGAATATCCCCTCCGTCAGAAGTGGGCCTGCCAAACATATTCCCTTCAAAGCAGGCCGGACATCGCTGAACGAGAATTGACGCACAAACTCCGGAGATGAGCGATTGCTTGGAAGATTCAAACTCGTCGGAGACACTAGGAGATGCAGGGGTGGAAGGAATACCTCGAGAGCGCATCACGGAAGAGGGGCGGTAGGGCGTCGTGAAGTGTGAAGGCGTGGGAGGGACCGAGATTGGCGCGGTCAGCGGAGCCTCTACCTTGGCGTTCCTGATACGATCACGGCAAACTTGGAGAGCCGCTTCGATCTTCCGATCAACTTCGACTTGGAGTATATCGTACCATTGAACCGCAGATCCAAGACTGCGCCTGAAGGGTTCCTGGATCGCCGTCCCCTGTGTTTCTTTCAGTGGATTTGCAGAGTGATAGTGAACCACACACATCTTTATTAACCATCCGAAATCCGCGCCTAACGTAGTGCGTATGCAACGCAGAGGCTAGTGCATTGATGGCGTCACATGATCTCTCGAAGAGAGCTCGGTAGAAAGCGAGTAAGTCGACGGAAATAGCCATACGAGGCTGAGATGGGGCAGTGGGAAAGAAACCGAAGTGAAGAAGCGATTGGGCAGCCGTTGAGCACTCGCAGCTCGAGACGTCAATAGTGATGAAATCTAAACGACGTTAGGTATGAGAATCATGGAGGGACACGAACTTACGATCAAAGAGGAGTCCGAGTATCTTAGTCGACTTGCGCGGACAACTTCCGGTCTTGCAGAGCGATATGGACTGTGGGTTTGGTGGGAGTGGTTTCCCGAGCGTTCTCGATGTGTAATGGAGGTAAGGAGAAACAAGAGTCGGGATTAGCTCCTTCCAATTTGCACACAAACGTTCGGCAGGTACGTCGGGAAGGACACGCCGGTGAGATCTGGAAGCTTGCGCTGTATGGTTATTGCTAGTATCCTGTGTCTCCTGGAGTGTCAATTCGTGGGCGTCCTGAGTTATCTCTGGTTCAGCGTCACTAGGAATGTAGTCGTCGTCTCCAGGATCGAGGTCAGCTGTGAAGCCATCACTGTCTGCGTCGAAAGCGTCGTTTGTACTCGCTGGGGCGTTTGTGGGTCTTGTCTGGAGTTGCTCAAGTCGTTGCATTAAGCGACGGCGCTTGGAAGCTTGTCCAGGGATCTCTACGACATTTTGAGTCTGTCTCTTATCCCTGGGACGCTTCGGACTCTCGAAATGTTTTCCGAGACCACCTACGGTAAGCTGTGCCCGTCTAGTGCCAATCTTGGGAACCATGGGTATCACGGAGGTGTGGGCGGTGGGGAAAACGGTAACAGAAAAGAAGAAATAACATACCGTGACATGACTGTACGACTGCGGCACCCAAACGAGCGTGCTTGGAGTAGTAGAGCGCGAGAGGCTGCGTAGGTGGTGCGGTGTGCTGGTGGGAGGGCTAAGGAGGTCCGCGAGGAGCAACAAGGAGGTGCTCGAGAATGTAGGTGGTGTGGTGCGCTGGTGGGAGAGCTAAGGAGGTACGCGAGGAGCGACAAGGAGGTGCTCGAGAGGCGCCAACGAAGTCCCGGCAAGATTTACTCGCCGGGACCTCTCAAGATGTTGGGTCTCTTAGACATATCATTGCCTACAAGGGAAACCGGTCTGAGAGATCACTATTACTTCCGAAAAGTGGTGACTGAGGTGGGCCAATTCCAGACGTATTCAGAGCATGAGTCAGGGCCAATCAGAGCCCTCTCTGACTACCCGTGAGTCTGCCTATTATCAAGGTGCGGTACTGTTAGAAACACGTTGTCTCACTGATGCTACTGTTCAAGTTGGGCACAGGGCTGGCCTAGTGGCATTGCATGTGTCTGAGCGGGGTGTCGAACTCGAGGCGTTCAGTCAGAACGTGCTTGCCATGCAATAGCATCAGTGCATCATGCCGTCGGGTCGCGCTGGCCAAGAAGATAATTGCGGTCCAGGCCCGGGGGTAGTCACTCTTGTTCCTATCAGCAGATCGCAACTCAGATTTGCCATTTCCGAAAGACAACCGGTTGCCTCTCTGAGCCATGGATCTCGATCCGGAGCTAATTAAGTGACTTGGTGTAGCCTCGCCTTGTGCAAGCAAGGTGTTAAGTCGTCATGCGTCACCGACGATCCCTAGTTGCAACTCAGATTTGCCATTTCTGAATCCCACGTTCCACGCTAATCCTAGTTTGCTACCGGCTAGTTCCGATGTGGGAACGACGGAGTGCGCCCCCGCCCCGCTGGCCCGTGGTTCCCGTGTGATTTTTCGTTAGGGCGTTCGGTCTCTCTAAGTTGCTCGTGAGTGGGAGCGGAGCTGAACAACTTTGGAATGCCAACAAGGGTACACGAATGGGTCTAAAGTGAGCTCAAAAAGCCCCGGAAAGCATAAATAAAGTCCACGCTAGCCGTAATAGCTCTTCCTGTTAAAGAGCCTTCTGTCCGCCATTACTCCATCGATCAGGTGTATTCCCGCATCAATCAGCTCTTTGTTATTTAATTTGCTGATGCAGCCTCGTGACCACCATTGGGCCTGCTTCGATCAGGTCTGTGTAGCCGCTTGTTTGCTCCACGTGGGTATAAAGATAAGGCTGCAAGTCGATACGACTCACCCAACAGTCCCCGAACACGAACACTACTACTTATCCTGCTATATCCACTTCAAATGGAGGCCCTCCTTGCTACCGTGCGTCTCTGTTGTGAATCTTCATTTACTTCTGACACGGTTCATTCTTTCCCTTCTTTGATAACACTGATTACAGGTGAAATGGGGTGGCGTCTGGGCTGTTAATGCCACCCAGATCATTGCTGAGCTGAGTAAGAACGAGGGACAGGACGTTGCTGTATGTTTCTGATACCAATAGATCCGTCACTTCTTTGATGTCACCGATTGCAGCTGCGATGGGACGACGCCTGGTTGATCCATGCCACTCAAGTTGTCGATGAGCTGAAGACGATCATCCCACGGGACGCTGCTGTATGTTTCCGAAGCCAGTAAATCTATCAGCCTTTGAATGTCGCCGATTGCAGATAAAGTGGGGTGACCAATGGCTCACCTCTGCCTCCCGAATTATCGATGAGGTGAACAAGAACACCACACAGAAGACTGGTGTATGTTTCCGATACCAATAGACCAATCACTTCTCTGATATCATCGATTGCAGGTGCAATGGGGCTTTGAAGGGTGGCTTGCCCCTGCCTCCCAGATTATCGATCAGATGAAGAAGAACGAGGCATAGAACGCTGACGTATGTTCCTGATACTAATAAATCTATCACTTCTTTGATGTCACCGATTTCAGCTGCAATGTTAGTAACCCTCCGGACAAGCTCAGAAGAATTTCGGTAATGCGGTCCTCGTCTAGCGATCCGTGTTTCGTGTCGTCGTTCTCTTTTGTTAGTTCCTGTTTCTTCGTATCCATGTACTAGTAGTTGTCTTGAGAGCTGTATCTGCGAAGAGTTGTATGTTCAAGTTGGCGCAATAGTACGAGTGAAGAATCGCTCGCTTGTTTCCAGAAATGATGAGGACTCGGACAGCATGTTTCAACTTCATAGAACGGGACTGCAGCGTACTGGGCATCGGTCCTTGAACATCCATTGGAATTGTCGTAGCGCACCACCACCCGCGCTGGTAGTTTTGCATTGTCACGCTCCAATCAGTCAACCATTGTACCGGGGAGGTCTGTGCCCGGGTCACCGCAGGGAGTGGCGGGAGTCCTGGCGAAGTGGCTGGAGTCCTAGGTTGTAGCGTTCGTAGTGCGAACCCCGGAGGTTCGCTTGTGCGAAGAGGGGGCAGATGTACGGGAGGTCTGGCAAGGGCCTAAGTCCGAGTCCCCGTAGGGAGTGGCGAGAGTCCTAGCGGCTGAAGTCCTCGTAGGTCATAGTCAGTCATCATCCATCCTTGCTTCCTTCCATCCACGTCCTGCGGCGGGAGCGGCCCATCCCGGTGACCCCGGTCCACCATTCAGCTTAGCGTAATTAGCCACGGCCAAAGTTTCTAGCTCTGCGGTTATAATTCCCTGTATCTGCAGTGCTCGGAAACCGATTGGACAGAGGAGATGCCAGTGCCAATCTCATTGTCAGTACTCGTTGCTCCTACGCGAACAACTACGACGATAACACGAAATGACGTTACGATTAACCTTGCTGGAAAGCAGTTGCAGACAAACTGTATTGCGTTGTCAGAGTGGCCAAACAAGGGTTCGCTTCGACATGATCTAAACGGAACGTCGAGTCGAACGAAATCCGATCCGAGGCCTTGCCGAGGCCATCCAAGCGGGTGAGTAGCGCTGCTGCTTTGTTTACTTTCCGATGTACTGTGATCGAGCGGCTCTTGTGCATACCATCTCTTCGTGGTGGAACGCGAGTGCACACGCGATCTCGCACTTGAAGCCTCTCCCCGGGGAAGTCATCTAGTGTCGCTACTGTCCACACGTTCAACGGGCGCTCGATTTGACGTCGGTCAAGACGGTCAGGTCACCCCTCACCTCGAGGCGTCCCATAAACGGCACAACGACGACCGTATGAACAGTAGATGGGACGAGCGGGGGTCTCTCGAAAAGCACAGAGGCTATGTGAACGGCGTTCTGAGGGGACCCCGCGGTGCTGCCGATGATGATAAGTTGGGATGGTGAGCTCATAAGATATTTGGAACTCGTGTATGTCAAGGTGAGGCAGTACGTTCGACTCGAGGCTCGCACTCACATGTCGTCGCAGGAGAACCACGTTGCAACCTACGTTCCGGGCGGTGCCAAGGCATGGAATAGAGGCATGCATGTACTCGTCGGGGGGAGCGGTTCAGAGGCTGGGAAAGAGGTGGGTGTCGCGACTCGGGTGTGGTTTACATGCCTGAAAGCCTGGCTCCGGTCGATCCATCACTACATCTTTCTCGCGGACCCGAGGACGGAACACGCTACGGGAGAACCAAAAGCCGATAACGGTGCCATCATGCACTCTACGATGCATATAGAAACGGTGAGGGGGACCAGCACAGATGGCACGGTGACTCAACGTGTTGCAGGCGTTTGACTTTCCGTACAAGCGTGCTGCATACAACCTCTATAGCCTTGTTTGTACATAGATCACGTGACACCCCTAGCTAGGCAAAACTCCAAAGTTGACAACCAGGTCACACCCGTCTTCCTCGTCGTCTGCGGGGGCCGCGTGTAGGAGATGGCGCTTCGTAGGGGTGTAGAGGAATGGCTGCGACTGCCGTTTTTTTTCCCGATCTTTGTGGCACGTGCTGCTGCAGTGGGAGGATACACCGGGAACGTTGACGAGGAGATGATGCACTGCAGGGCCATTGACTCTGAGACTGAAGGGCGGCTCAGCAAGGAGGGCAAGTGGGGGTGGGCGAGCGGGTGAGTCGTCGTCCTGCCAACACCCCGTACAATATTTTTGAATGTCGACGAATTGCCCGGCCAGTCGCCCTCCAAGAACTTGAAGGCTCACACTCCCTTGCCCGAGGCCGTCTTCCACATTGACTTGGAAAACTAGTCGATTCTGAGATCATAACCTGCGTCTCTCTTGATAGGTGCTATTGTTTGTGTCGCGAATGAGAGCAAAATCGTACCAAGGACCGATCCATCAGCAACTTTGCATAACACATATATACAAGTACATCATCACATGAACCCACGGTTCGTGCTATGCCATTGGCCGATATGTCAATTGGCGTCAAAATGCGGCAAGTGGATAAACCGTTATATTGCCATATCGTACTAGAATAATTTGATACTATCTGGGTCACACTCCATTGAGTGACATGACATTATAAGCTCTTATCTTCTGTACGAAACATTCTGTAGACTTCATCCCCGCTGACGTAAGGCGGTGAGGGGACCGTCAATTTGCGGTCGCTCAGTCTAACTTCATCATCTCCTACAATTTTTTCTTGGTAATAGATCGGTTTATAAGCCTATATCTCCATATGTAAGATGCTATCGTGTGCCCATGACCTAGCAGAATTGTCAGCATAT
>JBBPRB010000944.1:0-11642 GCA_038092815.1 Hortiboletus rubellus | reverse complement strand
TTCTTCAGACCCTTCTGTCACCAACTCCTCCCCTGACTCCCCACCGATCTCCTGCTCTGTGTCTGCACGGAACCACCTGTCGGTCATAGGGGGGGTAGCGAAAGAAAGTTGGAGCTCCGCTTGGATGTGGTTGCTCATGTCATCAGTCAGTGGGTTCTTTTCGGGGTTTTTCGCACAGGTTTCTGGGCGGGATTGCTTTCCCGAACTGGCTCTTATGCATCCTAGAGTCGCGCACTTGGGAATGAACAAATCGCGGGAGAATTTTTGGGGTTTGCAATTTACCGTATTAGGGGGTCCAGCCCAAAGTGCCATAACAAATGACGATGTTGTCTATTCGTCATCTCACCTGAGGGGGTATTATTTCAAAGCCTTTGATCTGTCGGACATTGCTGCCCACAAACGTTATATCCAAGTGGCATGAAGTTTCCCTTCAGGACGTAAGGGGCAGCTTCTTCCGTGGTCGCACTGAGAGGTCAAACATCACAAACATTGCAAAACTGTGAGATTCCCCGATATGGCTGAGTTTCCCTCACAGCACGTGAGAAGAGTTCGCCGCGACTGGTTGCTTATGTCACGAGCTATTCCCGCTACGTAAGTAGTGGGTTTTTTCGTCCCCCCCCGTCTACGCCGTCTTGCAGGGATTTACGTGTTCCTGTCCACAGTCATTGTACTTGTTTGTACGCTCTTGTTCTACTTGGCTCTTTTCCGATTATCGTATTTTGTTTCACTTGAAACACCGCAGCCTTTCAAATCATTGGCATTTCGATCACGCCTGCAGAATTTCTTTGTTTGTAAGATTGTATTTGATCTTGGCGGCCTAGCAAGATCTGACTGCCTTGCTTTGATTCTTTCGTCTGTCTGCCGCAACTTGGTATTGACCTGATTCTGTTCAACTTTACCCTTTCGTCTGAGTCCCGCAACTTTGAATACGACGTCTGTGTGTCTCGACTTGGTATGTCGTTTTTTTTTCTTTTTGTTGCTGTAAAAGCTAGCTGAGACTGTCTCGTGTTGTGGTATATGATACAGGTTGAATTTTAGGATGTAATTATGCATCCGTTTATTGCGTCTGGAGACGCGGTTAGCGGGGGAACCCGCGTGCGTGATGACAATGCTATTGCAGGTCCATCATCTATCCCTGCTTGTATGTCTGAATGGGGTGATGGTTCTGAAAGTGCGCTGAATGTAGCTCAACAAAGGCTTCGAGATGATCTTCGCTGTATTGCGAACCGGAGACGAGCAGTACAATTTTCGGGCGATAGAGACATTCTAAGGGAATCGTGTCATTTTCATGGAATGCCTCTTGAGTCTCAGCAACAAGAGGATGCTCATCGATTTGTTTGGTTGATCGATCATCTGTTCACAGGAAGTTGTCTGCGTATCCGAGAAACGTCGATTCCTTGCGTTGGATTGTATGAAGATTCAGCATGTGCTGATGTTGCGTTGGACATGGAAACTACATCGGAAGTTGTTTCTTACCTACTTGATTGCATATTGTCACGGTTGACTTTTTATTCCACTGATTCGTTGCGTGAGATTGCTGGGGTGGTTGCGCCTCGATCACTTGACGGTAGGGAAGACCGTAGATTTTTTGCAGGTATCTTGCATATGTATCGTTCATCACTCCAGTCTCATGAATATATGGAGGATCCTGTGGCTTTTTTTTCACATTTTGAGCGTTTTTCCAAACGCACCCTCGCAGGAATTGCCGTCAGGCATGGTGTCTCGATTGACGGTGATCACGAGCGGCTTCGAGATGACTTGATGTTTCACATCACGAGCGGAAAATGTGCTTCATCAGATAATGCTGATAGGGATGCTTGTAGAGCTGTAGTTAGACGGTATTCGCTCGTCGAATCTGCAGCAAGTTGTTCATTGCTGCAGATGCAACTATTGACAGAAATCCAACCACGTATAACGCTTCGTCCTCTCCAACGGCTGCTGCGTTTGCACAGGGCAACGTTCAATCAAGATGATTCTCTCAACAGGCTCCGATCTGTATTGAAAGCGTTAGTGAAAAAGATGCATTCTCGTGAGAATCAATGGACCCCTGCATGTTCTGTTCGTTCATCAGAAACTGTTTGGCCTCAGCTTATTTGTGAACAAAAGAAGTTTGATTTGTTGCAAAAGTTCAAAGATGCGACAAGTTCTGAAACACTACGGGTGGTTGTATGTGCATGCTGCGATCGCAGGGTTAACGTAGGGAATTGTGCCGAGATTCCTGTTGAAGAAATTGATGTTGATTTGCTGAAACGCCCTGATCGTCGTTTTATCGATGGTCGTCCCGTCAATGACTTGTGGCTGGATAACTCCTGTGAACCTCCGCCGTTGCCTGTTTTGGATGGTACTCTACAGGACGTGCTTGTCAGACCATCTGGCATCATTTCTCGGGAGGGCAGTCCTGATTTACTTCTATTGTGTTCTTCGTGTCGTCAATCATTAAAAAGGGGGTACACACCCGACCTAGCTCTCGCTAATCATCTGTACATTGGAGACGTTCCTAATGAGTTAAGAGACTTGACTGTTGTTGAAGAAGCGTTGATTGCGCGATGTCGCGCGAAATCGTGCATCGTTCAGCTTAAGGAAAGTGTTGAGGGATTAGTTCCGAATGCACAGCGAGCGATGAGAGGTCATATAATCATCTTTCCACAGCAACCCGAATACGTATTGAATTTGTTGCCTCGATTGCTTGATGATATTGCCATGTTTCTTTGTGTCGTTTTCATAGGTTCGTGTCCTCCTTCTTCCGAATGGTTACGTCGCCACGCGCGTCCACTTCTCGTTCGAAAGCAGCGAATTTTTCAGGCGTTAACATGGTTGCAGCGTCATAACCGTTACTACAGAGACATACGCGTCAACATGGATGTGCTTAGTAGTTTAGAGGAGGTGGATATCATACCTGTGCATATCGACGTCGTAGCTTCAACGATTGGCCAGGAATCTCTTGTGTCTGGCTATGATCCACAAATAATTTCAGACGAGAACTTCGCACAGACAAGTGATCAAGATATCTTTCAATCGGTAGTGGTTACGAATGTTGATGAAAGATCGTCTCCATCGCTGTTGCGTGCTGCAGCAATGGAACATATGACAAAAAAAGGTGCCCGTTACATTCAAGTGCCTCACGGGAGTACACCCGTGGGTGATTTTAACAATCCAGCTTTATTGCCTATGACATTTCCTACATTGTTTCCTTACGGCTTGGGTGGTTGCGAAGATCGTCGTCGTTCTCGTCCAGTTTCTTTACAGAGGCACATCAAACATTTCTTTCGCCTTGCAGATGGGCGATTTCAAACACATTATTCTTTTATGTTCTTAGTTTTCAATCTCCTTCAGCGTCGACGTATTCTGTTGCATTCCAGTTTGCAAGTAAATCGGCATACGTTTGATGCTTTCAAAGCGAAGTTCAGTCAGGTATCCCCATCAGCTGTCAGAACTGTTGCTGAACGTGTTCTTAAAGGAGACCATGACACTAATTTTATGTCTGAGGAAATACATGTTCGAGATCTTCTGAAACAGGTTACCCACGTTACATCACGTGTCGATGGTTCTAATGCTGCTCGGGTAGTAATGCGTAATCAGATTCGTGGGCTTATGATTGAAAAGGGATTGCCGAGTTTTTACATTACCATCAATCCCGTGGATGTTTATAACCCGATTGTGAAGTTTCTTGCAGGTAGTAACATTGACATCGATTCGATGTGTGACGATCAGGTTCCTACGTTTTGGTCGCAATCAATCTTAGTTGCTAATAATCCGGCTGTTTGTGCAGAGTTTTTTGATCTATACATGAACACTTTCGTGAAAACTCTTCTTGCTTTTGACCGAGATGCTAAGGAGCCACAAGTTGGTATTTTAGGTCGTGTAGCTGCATACTATGGATGTGTTGAAGCTCAAGGGAGAGGGACTTTACACTGTCATATGTTGATATGGCTCGTGGGTGGTCTAAATCCGGACGAGATTAAGGAACGGATAATGTCTCGCGACAATACAACGTTCAGGCAGGACTTGTTAGCTTTTTTGGAAGATACTATTGCAACATCTGTTCTGGAAGACCCTCTTCCTGATATGGAAATTCTGTCTTCTAAGTTTCATCCTTCGTCTGTGTGTGCACCATCTGTGGATGTCAAGCTTGAAATAGAACGTAAACATTTTCAGAAAGATATCCACTTTCTTGCAAACAGTTGTCAACTCCATCGTCATACTTTCACCTGTTTTAAATACTGGCGAGGACCGCCAGAACCTAGAGAATGCAGGTTTGGAATTCATTCAGAAAACTACCACGCAGAAAGTTCTGTTGACGAAGAAACGGGAGAAATTCACCTCCGGTGTCTAGATGGCTTGATCAATCAGTACAACGAAACGATACTAGCAGCGGTGCGATGCAATATGGACATTCAATTTATTGGCTCGGGACAATCAGCGAAAGCAATTCTCTATTACATTACCGACTACATCACTAAATCTCAATTAAAGACACATGTTACGTATGCTGCTCTCGAAGCTGCTGTTAGTAAGGTCGGGGAGTACGATCCGAATGTCGAAGACTTAGCTCGAAGAGTGAAACGCCTACTACAGAAATGTGCGTACGCTTTGATCTCTCATCAGGAGTTGTCAGCACAGCAGGTATGTTCTTATATAATGGATTACGGTGATCATTACACTAGTCACACTTATCGCAACCTCTTTTGGACTATGTACGAAAATTGTCTTGATATCGACTTGCCCAGTCCTGAATGTAGCCGTTTCGCTGAAGATGATAGTCGCAAAATGGGCAGGGAACGAGAATCTTCCGAATCTTGCAGTCAGTCTGAGAGTGAATCAGAAGATGCAGTTAATCATGAAGACGATAATGGAACAGAAATACTGACAGAAGCTTCTGACGAAAAAGTATCGTGTGACCCAGAAGACGGTCTTATTGATGTCAATGATTCGGGAGACTTAATACTATGGGCGACGTTAGTAGATGACTATCGATTTAGACCCTCTCAACTAGTGGCATTATCTGTTTGGGATTATTGCACACAAGTAGATAAAATCAAATGTTCTAGCTTACTAAAGGACAACTGTGATGGCGATGGCATATCCGACTTTAATGCTCATTTCGAGCAACGGTGTGAGACTCCAATTTTGACAAACGATCGAGCCTCTCGGCCAAAATTCTCGTTTCTATCACTTCACAGTGAGCATGACACGCACATGGCAAAGGTGAGACACCCTCGACATCGTCTTATCCCAATTCCAGTTGGAGCTGCATTACCCCGTCGTGATCGTCCTTCTACTACAGCCCGGTTCTCTAGATGCATGTTAATGTTGTTCAAGCCATGGCGATGCGCAGCCGACCTTCGCGGTGATCATCAATCCTGGCCTGCTGCTTTCGAATCTTGGAAAGATAGTTTAAATGAGCGTGATCCAATCTTGACCAGAATGAATAATATCCGACTGTTGCAAGAATGCAAAGACGCATGAGACAAGCACCTGTCCTGCCGCCGACATCGTGGGAATGCGAGAGATCCTATCGTACCGGAATTGGTGGACAATGCTGTTGAGGAATCTCTGTTGAATTCGGAAGAAGTAGAAACTTACGAAGGGCTTGAAGTGATGAATACAAGACAAATTGATCCTGTGGTTGAATATACAGTTCGTAAGAACGCATTGCAACAGAATGTTTCACTTGATTGCTTACATCATATGGAAAAGTCCGGTCGATTCAACGTGTCGCATTCAACAGCGATAAGTAACTTGATGGGGAGCAAAGAACCAGAAGACGTTGGATGCAATCAATTACTTGAGGACATGTGGAGGCATGCATACGATAAGCGCAAAGAAAATTGGAAACATCAGCAACTGACTACTACATCAGAAACATCAGTGGAGATGTATCTCGATTTAATTGCGAGACCATGCGTTGCTAACGTATACGATAAACTGACTGGAAATCATACTGATTCACATCAACCGAACATTGCTGCTTTGCCTTCAAACATATGCAAAGACGCAGAACCTGCCAGAACAGCATCATTTGCTTTCCGCATTGCTGACGAATTCACGTTGAATGATGCTCAACGACGTGCATTTATGATTGTGACTGAACACTCTGTAAACTTAACTTTACCTCCTTTACGAATGTTCTTGGGAGGAGCGGCAGGAACGGGCAAAAGCCGTGTGATCAATGCTGTTAACGAGTTTTTTGTACGCAGCAACCAATCCAAACGATTCCGTCTTACATCGTACATGGGCATAGCGGCCCAAAACATAGGGGGAAATACTCTTCATTCGACTTTGAACCTAGGGCATCAACGAACGAGAACTACAAAGAGGCGTGATAACAGCGATTTGATGCGCTTATGGGATGGTGTAGACTACTTACTTGTTGACGAAATTTCCACAGTAGGAATGCAATTCCTTGAGAAAATTAACAACGCACTTTGTGATGCAAAAGGTAATGATTCGCCTTTTGGCAATATTAACGTTATTTTCGTTGGTGATTTCGCGCAATTACCTCCTGTCGGTCAACGCTCCCTTGTATCACGTGTCACGAAACAAGAAGCAACAGATGTTAATGTCCAGCGGCAGATTTTTGGAAAGTTGTTATGGTATTCTGTAGATGTCGTAGTTTTACTTACAGAAGTAAAACGACAGTCAGGAAACGAAAACTTGAGTTTTGTGGAATTACTCACACGGTTACGAGATGGAAAATGCACCGACAACGACTTTCAACTCTTACAGACTCGAATACTCTCGAATGCTACACCTAACTGGGACGATACCACTTGGCTAAATGCGCCAATCATTGTTAGTAACAATGGAGTGAAGGATATGATTAATGAGGCCGCTGCAGAAACATTCGCACACAGAACAGGACGATCACTGCATTGGTATTACAGTTCGGACTTTACGAACGGGAAACTAGTTGATCCTACAATTAGGTCTTCAATTGAACTTCTGCACTCCGGTGAAACGGGTTATCGTCTCGGGAGACTTCCATTGATAATCGGGATGCCCGTTATGATCACACACAACTTTGATGTACAATCTGGAATTGTCAATGGATGTACTGGGACTCTTGTTCACATCCGATATATAACTGACGCCGATGGCCGGCGACACGCAACTTCATGCATTGTACAAACTCCTACGGTCTCTGGGGAAACATTACCGAATTTAGATCCATTTCATTCAGTCGTGCTTCAAGACACGGTTGACGTCACGTTATATCAGCCACACTCGAAAAGAACGTTCAAGTTTAAACGTTCTCAGATCCCCTTAGTTCCTGGCTTTGCCATGACGATGCACAAATCACAGGGTTTAACCCTACCTCGTGCTATCGTAGACCTTGAGGGATGTTCGGGAACGGAAGCACCATATGTACGTGCTGCTATCTAGAGTGAAATCGTTAGATGGTTTACTGATACTCAGACCTTTCTCGTTCAAGCGAATCACATGTCGTCAAAGTGAAGATGCGAGAAGGGAAAACAAACGTCTCAAGATTCTCAATTTACTGACAATGATTACCCATGGATCTACGACCGAACGTTCGATGGGAGAGATTCTGCTTGCGTCAATTACAGGAGGAGTCACGCGCACTTTGACTGTCGCACCGTCTTTACTTATCGGAGGTGTACAAACTGTATCCAACACGAGCAATTCTTCATTGGTCAACTCCTTAGATGACATCGAAAACGCCATCTCTCAGCATTGTATTACCGATATACGAGATTCAGCAACCCACACATTAAAGAAGACTCGATTAAAGCGGAGACGAGTCGACGACGAGTCGAACACTTCAAACCGGCCTCGGACAAAATAACCCGGAGATTCATCAATGACCTATCTGTGCGACACTTCTGAATATTTCATGCTTCTCATCCTACAAAAATTTCATTTCATCCCGATCCCATTCCAAATTCTGTAACCATAACTGAAACAAATGAACTCATCGCCGCGATCACATTATTTTTCAGCAGCTCTCTCGGCTTACGGAGATGGAAAGAACTGTTTCCAATTGTTTAATGGGCCCTTGGCGGACATATAAAACCCCTGTAGGTTCGCTTTCAATCTCCCTCCTTCTTGATCGCTAACCTACAATGAGTTCTCAAACAAGGGTTACTCCAAACATATATGACCACGTATACGATTCCCTGTTGAACATGCCTTCTCATCTGCTTCTTGCTCAAGCAGAATACGGCAATGAATTTGTGCGACACGTCAAGCAAAACAACACATGGGACTATGTTGTAGCTGGATCCGAAGCCACCTACGAAACTATCCTGGTCGGAGAAATTCGACCAGCCCTCTGTGGCACACGCTTCTCCGCCAAAGGAAACCATTATATGGGACCCATTTCTAGCATACGTAATGTTGCCATTTCATGTTCCCGAACACTCACTCACTAAACAGCCCACATTCATTGACGACAAAACTCAAGTAAAAAGTCTGTTTATACTCGGGAAACCTACGGACTGCATGGAGGAATTAGGCGCTCTGTTCGACAATCAGCTCATGACTCTCCGCTCCGTAATCGAACAAGACCTGCAAGAACTGAGAGCCGCTAAAAAGGTGTCGTACTCATTCCATTGTATTTAAAAACATGCGAGAACTTCTCTGCTCAGAACGTCACCATAAAAGAATGGACGAGTCACGCAGGCTCCGACACGTCAGGGGATCCTGATTATATCAACGTCCTGACGGAGCCTATGTACGTCGTCCCGAAACCTGGGATTTCCCTCACTGTCCATTCACGGAAGAAGAACGCGCTCGTACAACGTTCTGATCTAGGAAAAACCACCGCGTCCTCTCTATCAGCTGCGTCTACTTCGCCTAAAACTTCCAAAAAAGTCGAGCTAACCAAAAGCCGGTGAAGTAAAAGCACTAAAACATCCAACATCTCTGCGCAGGTGGATGTGCCAATGGATCAAGACTCCAAAGAACCGTCCCAGAGAGAAAGTGGATCGTTCACCGAATCATCTGGCACAGACGAAAGTTGTGTTGCCGATGAAACCCAAAAGCCTATCGCACAAGGTTTCCTTTCTATTCTATCGTTTGATTCGAGTCTCATGCACTTTACAGTCAACAGAACAACCAACGATGTTTTTCACCCCAGCATACTATATGATCATGGAGGGGATTTGTTTAAACATGAGGGTTCGATGCTACGACAACTTGATTTTCGTGACATAAATGACGAGCTTATCCCTCCTGATGATTGGTATGCGGCTCTCAGACAGGGAACATTCATTATGGTACGTGCAACACTCCACACGTTCAATTGGGAATCACGCAGGGTAAGTGATACAAACTACAAAAATAGCAACGCCTAATGGCAAACGTTTGGGAAGGTATATCAATTGAATGCTCGTACAATCAAGGTTCTCGACAGTTCCACACTTGACGTCGAGACACGTAAGCCAATTGTGATTCAAACGAACTCACTTGCAACGGGTTCGACTTCGGATGCTGCAAAAGCTTTGTCGTCTATTCAACTCGGCAAACGAATACGCGATGGAACAGTTTAAATGAATATATATGTAAACAACATTCTATTTTACGGTGCATAACATGGTTAAATGACACTAGATGCAGGTCAAAACAATTCTGCGCTAGCAGTATTTCTATTCTCTCGCTTCCCCTCCCCCCCCCAAAAAAAAAGAAATGATGGTTACGTTCCGAGATGCTCATGTTCATGTAATACTACTCCCCGTCGTGTACTCAATCCCAACTTGATGACCTCCAACATGTGATTCTTCTTTTTCTCAATGGAAGACACAAGAAGTCTGACGTTTAATGTACAAAAAAAATCGTACAAAAAAAAAAAAACTACACCCGATGATCTTCTTTACAAAAAATAGTAATACATGGATCGCACTCAATCTTCGATCTCAATCACATCATTGAACTCATTATCGACCACATAGTCGAGAAGACCGTGCGCAACCGCACTGAATCAAACAAAACATGAAAAAAAAAAAATCACAACTGAGCAACACCCAACACTACACACAAACGACAACACTTACTTGTCTAACAATGTTGAAAGAAGTGCTCGATCTTCTACTGTCACGTCCTCAAACTTGTCCTCGCCAGAATGCCTATGCTTAAGAACCATAACATCTCCACACACAAATAAATGTGGCGCTGCGTTGATCGTTGTATTCGCAAGAGAACGATTGACGAGCATGTCGATGTCTTGCGTCCAATAAAAAACTGAATAAGCGTTTCGGAACGGAAGACTAGCTGGATCTAAAGGAAAGCTCTTGAAGACCCGTCGCTTGATTCCAATCAAGTTAACCTTGGGCCTGCTAAGAAAATAATTGACTCTTTCTGAGTCGAATAACCAGAAATCGAGAGATAAAAGTCCGTTGCGGTACGGGACAGTGACTATGCGAGGCTGATCGTCATCCGTGGGGAAAAAGAGTCCACGGAGCTGACTAGGTTTATCCTACCAACTTGTCAGAACGAAATGATGGCACTCGCGTGAAGCGCTTACCCTGAAAATAGATAAGACTAGTTCGTCTATTTGCTGCGTCTGAGCATACGTCGTCGGAGCAGGACGTTGAATAGGCATGGGCATGAATATAATGAAAATCAACACAATGTCACGATGCGACGCGGTTATACATTGCACACAAGATAGGAACAACAAATCCCGTTTTTTTCATCTAAGACAGCGATCAGGAACCAACGATCATGAACACTGCATCGAAAACCTCACAGGACCAAAGATTGCAAATTTTCTGTTCCGCCGTCAGACAATCTCAACATATCACGATAAAATCGCCAGAATCTTTTTCCGGATTCCGAAAACGGCTCCGTGATTCTCCTCCGTCGAGACTCGGTCGAAAACGGCGTGCCACGAGACTATTGTGAACGTCATCGAATGAAACATCGACACTGACACTACAATGGAGATCATCGAGTCAGTACTATGAAAAACAAGCACCTCGAACATCCTTACACACAACAAAACCTCGAATTCCGATGTGTGAACAACAAAGGAGTAACTACTGAAAGTCCGATTGTGACCAGTCACACCGTAGCGGGTACTGCCACGGATGTGGCCATTCAGAGATTATCGTGAGAACTAAGGCTCCGCACACCCCAATCGCATTGTAATATCATAACCACCCAGTTCTGATAATCGAAGATATTACATTCTTGCAGATGATGTGAAAGGCAAATCGGCGCCCGCGACCGGACTCGAACTACAGTGACCCATACCCTTCCTGAGCCCATATGTCCTCGTCGAGTTCTTCTCCTTCGTCCGCAACAATACATCAGCAAATCTACACATTACTTAACCTCGCTTGAAGCTTACTTAAAGTTACTTATACCAGCTTGGCGCACCTTAGGCAGCACTTTACAGAGGCACTTAGTACCTATGAGGTTAGTTTATCATGTTGAGTGTATTCATCCTGTAAGGTCATTTGACCTCTTTTTCCTTGGCTATAGTCCAAATATAGTAGTCGGCCCCTCTGAGCGTACCGCGACGAGGCTCAGCTAGACATCGTAGGTATACCCCTGCCACTCAAATTGAGTAGGTTGGTTCAACATATCTAATTTACCTATAATTCCTCATGTTTTCTACATCCGGGAGTGCACTTCACACAACATATCCTATTTCACACTGGACGAATATGTTCTTTTTT
>JBBPRB010000943.1:0-11644 GCA_038092815.1 Hortiboletus rubellus | reverse complement strand
CAACCCTAAAAAGAAACGGAAAGGTGGTGTCCTCTTTAATTCGTGGCCTAATGTCTTGACAAACGCTTCCGGCAGAGAAAAAGGTTAAAACAACCCGTTTGAATCTTGATGAACTAGCAGAGGAGACAGAGGAACTCGTATGATCCTCCAGATCTCACGCCTTTACGTTCTTACCGAACCATCTACCAGGAAAAAAGCGGTGGGGAACGGTCAGATGCGGATTCGCAGGTTGCTGAATCAGATTATGACGTCGAGGAAGAATATGACAATGATTACGCCGAGAACTACTTTGACAACGGTGAAGGCGACGACCTAGATGATCTAGGTGTTGGGGGTGGTGGGGATGACGGAGGGGGAGGTGAGACACTTTGTTCATTTTCAGTCGTCTGCTCAACGTTATCCTGCAGATTATGACTAGCCTACCATTTAGATTCAGGCGTTGCGGTAGGTAGTCGCGTCAGTTTCGAACTGTATCCTGAGTGAACTATGGTCATGTCAGCTGTACCAAATGTGTGTACCTGCATATTAGTTGCCCGTTCACCTCGACCCCGACTCTACCACGCGGTATATACGCAGCGGAACCCCGGACCTTCCTCCTGTATGCCATACAGGCACGTGACTGTTCGTCATATATTCACTCAACTAAAGCAGGCGCGCAAAGCACCTTCAGCCAACCAACCTATTGATGCCCGCCGCGCCCACCATGGTGTCTACAACCCACCTCGTCACCCTCCTTGTCGCTCCCCTCGTCGTCCTCGCTTGCGAAGGAGACTGCATCATCGACATCACCAAGGAATACCTGAATCTATACTCCCCTATCATTACCAATGCCCTCCAAAACATGGCACGTATCCGCCCTGGTTATCTCGATGTTCATAACAGACCCCTTCCGCTCTCGTAGGCCGATAAAATAGACGCTCAAATCGTTCCGCCTGATAACCGTCGCCAGGACTCTATCAGCTACTTCACCCCCGTGATCAACGCGTACAACAAGGTGTCCTACAACGGTTTGGAAAAGGCGATATTCCCCTCGTACTTCCACGGTAAATGTCTCTACGCGAATGGCACCGTGCCGAATGGCTGCCCGAATCCCGACTGTCCCGTCGTGTGCGGTACACCCGGGTCCATGGTGCACTTTTTCCCGATATTGACCCAGATCGTGTTCAATCAAGTCTCGGGGGAGATAACCAACATCACCTCTCCCAGAACCAAGGTGTATCAACAGGTGAAGAAGATGGTGTTGGCCGACGCACAGGAGACGCGAAGGAGAGCGCTGCCTCGGGCACCCAGATCCGCGAAACTTCGAGCACGGGGGACAACGGCCACAGAGAAGCAACTTCGGGCCATCATGAAGGACCTTCCGACGATGATGCTGGCTGCATGTGGCGGTTCGAATCTTTCGCAGTGCCGCTGGGAGACATATATGAAGAAGTTCATCCTGAAATATCCTTGACGATGTGATGCCGCGACGGGACATCGTGACACGATTGAATCGCTAGTTCCACCTTTTCGTTGATGTATGTTCTTGTTCATGGCGAAGTCGTCGTTTTGTTTGGAAGTCTGGCGTTTCTATTGTATTTTGTTGGGACATGACTATGGCGAGAATCGCACGTTCCAGGAGTGGTGACGTTTGAAGAATACAACGACGGTGGCAGTTGTGGCGCTCCGTTCGGAGTTGTAGTGTGCAAACAATAATGTGTCATCTCCATCAGGCAACCAGCATCAAATGACTTGTCTTGTAGAGTAGCACCAGATTTCCACACTTGTTGTTAGATTGGGGTTCGAACGGACGATTCCATCTCGGACAGCTGTTGTATCCCGGGGCTTCGATCAGCGACAATAATACCCGAGCACTACGGGGCAACCTTCGCAATTAGGACGTGTTGCCATCTCTATCCCCGGACTCCGTCCACGGAAACACAGGTGACCAGGTCCGCACGAACCCAAAGAGGGAGCGATCCAAAAGATCGTCTTAGATCGATGAAGACCAAAGAGGGGCCACGATGGATCCTGTTTCAACTCCTGCCAGATAAGCCCCTGTCGGGAGAACGCCGTGTTTCCCGGGAGCAACCGTGTCAGGTCCGCTGGCACAAGCCCGAGATAACGACGACGGACGCACCCGATTTCCAGGGGCGGGGGCCCACAGCAGATCGAATCTACGAGGGCCATCATGCTGACGGTGTTCCGGACCCATGCGGCGGATGGTTCCCAGATTCGTAGTGCATGTTCATCCCTCGTACGACACCCACTTGGTAATCACCTTCGTTTTTCATTTTTCATTTTTCATTTCGACGGTATTGTATACAGCTCGTCTTTTGTTTGCGAATTCAAACGCGTACGTATCAGAACAACTTCAATATATCACTTCCAACGCCCATCGCTGTGACCGCATTGCCGGCACCAGCACCTTGAACGAGGAGTGGTCGCGCTCCATACCGCGCGGTGTGGAACATGATGATATTGTCGCTCCCTTGCAAGGACGTGGCAAACGCGTGCGTCTTGGGGTACCTGTTCAACACGTTCAGCCAACGAACCCCACACGTCCACAAAGCGATGCGTACTCGTCTAGTTTGGCCTCGACCTTGCGTTGCTCGACATCAATGACGCCAACATAACGGAGGACGTTGCCTCGTTTGGCAGCCCCATCCCGTTTCGCGGCGATCTCAGCATCGAATTCAGGGAGTCGTTGTAAAAACGTGGACGCGTCCGCGTCGCGCAACGGTTCGGGAACGAGCGAGGTAGGGCGGACGTCCAAGTGCCCGTTTGGCAAGAGGTCGAGAAGGCCAGGAATCATGCGAGACAAGATCGTGAGCTTCCGTGCGACGTCGGCCCCATTGAGATCGTCCCCTGGGTTGGGTTCCTGTACATCGCGTCACTTGGTTTTCAGCTACAACAATAACAATCCCTTCGAGGGACTCACCGTGTACCCGTTTTCCTTGGCGATCTGCACGATGGACGAAAACGACGGACCGCCTTGATCGCCTCGAGAGTACTCGTTGAAGATGTAGCTCAGCGTGCCCGAAAACACACCCTCGATCTTCTTCACCTATCCAACCCAATCTGCACGGTCAAAACTCACACGCTCCCGCCCGACACGACCCAAGCAACGCACCTGGTCCCCCGTATTCACCAAATCCTTGAGCGTCGAGATGATGGGCAACCCCGCACCGACGGTCGCCTCGTTGTAAAATACCCCCCGTCCGCTCACCCGATCAGCGATCGGACCGACGATCCGCTTGTATAGCTCCAGGCTGCCCGAAAATGCCTTCTTGTTCGGCGTCACGACGTGGATGCCCGCGTCCAGGAAACGCGGGTATGTCTCTGCGACCACTTGGGAGGCGGTGTTGTCCACGAGAACGACTTTACCCGGTTTGCGCTGTGCGAGGTCGGAGAGGGCGTCGAGCAGGGCGTCGAGGCTCGCTGCCTGTGCATTGGGATCGTCGAGGGCGTCGGCCCCGGAGCAGCTAGTCCCATCCGTAAAGAGGAGCATCTTGCGGGAATTGGAGATGGCGGCGATACTCAGCGGGTAAGGATTGTTGACGAGCTGCTGGATGAGCTCGGAGCCTACGCCACCAATTCCGACGACGGCGAGGTGGAGGGCGTGCTCATGACCGATTGTACTCATGATGGTGGAATCTACGCGCGTAGAAAAGTGGGTGACCTGATCTCGGGGATGGCGTATTGGATACACTGCAGACTGGGAGAAGAGTGTCAGATCGCGACGATCAAATAACGGAGGCACTGACAGGGTAGTGAATACTCCTCCAGTTGGGAAGAGACAGAAAGTTGTGTGTCGGCCGTATCAGACGATGACTCGGCCGAAGTTTCGTCAGTATGGGGAACCTCGGTGCATGCATCAAGAACACTCATACTGAATCTTACGAGCTTCAAGGCACCAACACCTTTATGTAAACAAACTTCTATTGCATTCAAAACACTTGTAGGAAGGAGTGTACTGGTTGAAGAAACTGTGTAAAGAATGGAAGGTGTAGGCTACTATGTAGGAGGCGGAAGCGAGGTGCAACGAGCAATCTAAACTGGGGGAGTGGGTGAACGGACTAACGGGCTAACATGTACTGTTGAGTCCTCGCTGCACCAGCGTGTCTGAGAGAGGGGAGGGTATGTGTGAACGTGATAGGAACACAAGGCTAGCAGACGTTCAGCATCGAGAATCTACAAGAAAAGGAAAAGCGTACAACTAGGTCCAATTTATACACCGGAAAACCAATATCGCACCATACACATCAGAAAGAGAAAAAGGAAGAGTTGGGCTATAACACAAAAGTGATGGGTATGGTGCGATGCGATAGTCCGAGCTATGGGCCGAGTCGATATTGATACACGCGTAAGGGGAAAAGGCAGAAAAAAAGAAAAGGTCGGAAAAAATAGAAGGTCGGCGATAAGGGACATAAATAGCCCGACCTCCAGATGAATCACTAAAAAGACACAGGGCAAAGAAAATTAGGGGACAGGGAGCCCAGAAAAGCGAGACATGTAGGTACGGGTAGAAGCATAGAAGGATAAGTGGCGAGAAAGGAAATATCACGAGTCCCAAGATCCAAGAACACAAAAAAGGAGAAATAAAAGCCCTGCACGTGTGTTACGCAAAGCCGCGCATAAATAAGCAGTGGTAGGCGGATAGTTGTGCTTGTAGTTGAATAGTGGCGCGCAACCTGAACGACTGCAAGGTCATCGTATACACATGGCGGAGCGGAGGCTTGAGTGGATGATTTGTTTTTAATGTTATGTGGCCTCGTCGACCCCTTTTATACAGACCCAATCTCTCGGGGACCAAAATAAGAAGCGTGGTGCGATGTGGCGAAAGCATGTGATGCAGAAATGAGCCGATGATACTGTCACATTGAGGAGAGAAATAGATGGAAAACGGAAAGAGGTGGGATGCCGGAACGTAAATCCGCCAGCGAGCGAGGTATGAATATCGGCGCTAGACGAAACCCAGATATAAAGCTCCGGGATTTGAGAAAAACGTGAGTGTGTCCTGTGCGAGTAACCATGACCAGTAGAAAGACCGAGTGATGCAAACCATAGCAGAGAGCGAAACACTATTCGTCGGACGACGCCCAAGTAGCGTGGATACCAACAGCCCCAAGAGAAAAGACCACATAAAAGAACCAATGCCGGAAGTTGCCGGGTGAATAATGATATCGGAAAAAAACGGTATGGGACACGGGGCGTCCCGGAAAACCACCGAGGGAGAATGGGAGACAAGGTGGATCGGCAGGGTGGAACATTCCGAGGCGGGAGAGGATCATTATGTCGGTGCTGAAGTGATACTAGTCTAGTGGGGCCGTTCGCTAATACGAATAGTCTAAAGCTGCGACGGGGTCAGCGACTGACGGGCTGGACTGTGGTGTGAATCACCTCTACACTGTTGATGAGAATCGATGTGAAAAAAAAAGAACCGCTCAAAAAGCGGGAGGAGGCAGCTCGTCCGGGCTGGGCGAGTTCTGGAACACGGAACTCGCGAAAAACCCGGCCTTGTCCTTGCCAGCACGGGTGGCGCTGGGCCCAACCGAACCGAAACGTTTCGGGGGGAAGCCAAAGAGCTTCTTGAGCTCTTCTGAGGCATCGGAAGCTGTGGACATATCCTCGTCCAAGGACATGTTGAACACACCCTCGCTCGGCGAGCGTTGATGATGACGTGGTCGCGAGGGTGTCGAGTCCGGAGCGCGAGAGAAGGAGAAACCGTTGAAAGGAGACAGCGGTGCTGTGCGAGGGCCATCTAGAGAAAGGCGCTGCCACATGGTGTCCGCAGGGAACTCCCGGGTGGGGGTGGAGGGAGGAGAGGTGTCTTCCACGTCAGTCGTGTCATCACAAACAGGGAAACCCATCGCGAAACCCGCCGAAGCGCGCCTTTTCTGCATGCGAGGGAGGGCATGAGGATTCGGTGCCGATCTCGAGAGATTGTTCCGATGCGTGGGTTGTTTGCCTCTTGGAACAGGTACGGGACGAGGTGCGGGCGTGGGAGTTGCGGGGGGTTGTGCGGTGTGGTTTCGGCGGCGAGCAGTTTTGCCAGGTGGTGGGGCTGCGAGGGTCGGGGGCAGCTTTGTGGTGCCGCTGTTGGATGGGAACGGGGCGCGGGAGTTGTTGTCAGAATCCGAGTCTGAGCTGACGATGAATGGATCGAACGAATTGATCGCAGAATTGCTGTTGCGAGGGGGAAAAGATGGGGCTGAAGAAAATATGGGGCCCTCTACCTGCGAGGAGTGGATCGGAGGCGAAGGTTGGCGGACGTTGTTGCGTCGTGATTGACCATGAGAGGAAGAGCTCCTGGGGTGAAAAGAAGCGGGGGTGAGAGGGGGAGGATGCGCGATTGTGACGAGATCTACCTAGGCGCACCCTTATCTTTCGGAGCCTTGGTGTGACGGCCACGCGGGGACTTGTCCGGGATGGGAGTGGCCGACTTCTCGATCACGGGGGGAAGAGTGACGTCGGGGGACGGCTTCTCCTGTGCAGGCTTTCCGGGGTCGGCGTGGGGACGGTTGTGGGCCCTGGGCTTTGGCGAGCGGTGGGGCTGACGTGGGTGGGCATGAGAGTGAAGCTGGCGGGGGGAGTCGGCACGGAGGGGCTTGGATATGGAGAGGATGCCGGGGACCCTGGTGGGCTGTACGACGACTGCGGGGGGCGCGGAGGGATGGCGACGGTGGGACGAGGGGGGGGACATTGGGAGGAGGACGGGTTTGTGGGCGAGGAGCATGGGGATGGCGGCGGGGGCGGACGACGCGGGGGCGAGCGGACGGGGAAGGGAGAGTGGGAGACAAAAAACGAGGATATCGACGCCAATTTTGTGTGATCAGTGTCAGCCCGCGTTGGAGCGTTTTTGTTCTCCGACCGCGGCACAGCCGGGCGCAAGATCTTGCCATATGCGATCCGTCGGGGTTTGAATCTGCGGTGAACTCTAAAACGGTGCCTGTTCAGAGAACGTTGTTCTGTCGAGGCCACCTGCATTCCGCCGCTCCCTTAACTCCTTGTCCCCGGTCCCACGTGTCCTTATTGAGCTCCCTTGAGATCTCCTCATAGGAGCGATGCCACCATCACCTCGTGATCCTCTCTCTTACGTCCCCGTATCTCTCTACGCCTCGACCCTGCCCAACTCCCGACCCTAGTCAATTGAGACCCCACCGGTTATCGCCACCACCCTGCACACCTGAAGTGCCACGTCCCCACAATGCAAGCCACCAGAATGCCACAACATGGCCACTCCGGGCCACGCGCTCCGCAGCACCTATTACCGGGCAAATCTCGTCCTACGCAGCAATTCGCGGGACCGGCCGGTTCTCGATCATTCCAGAAAAATATGTTTCATCAATCAATCCACTCCCAATCATTGCGAAGCAACCGTAGCGCAAATGTCGTCCTCAAGGCTTGCTGTGCTTGACGTACGTCCTTCCGCATGCGATCTCCTCGGACAATATTGCATGCCGCGTCTCACGCCGTTCATATCATTCTTCTGGATGCATTTGCAGAGCTCCATCATTATCTTGAAAGATATGCTCCAGATTAAAGTTTCAGCTGTCCATACCAAGACGTAGTGTGTGTAGTGCATGTACATCCCGTAACCTTTGCTCCAAGGGGGTTTCACGCTAGCCTGCGCATTGTCGACGATCGTTCGCAGCCAAGCTATGATGCACTCCCAACCCGTTGCAACGAGGTTTGTGCGAGTATCCACGTCATGTATCCACCACTTGAGTTTGCCCACAACGCTAGGGCGATGGGTGTCGTGTGGTTGTCATTGACAGCTACACACTCGCATGCAAGCGCAGCCTACCACGTATGCACCATCCAACGCAGTGGCGCACACGTCACGCAATAAAGGCTCAAGGTGAGATTCCCTCGTGAACAAGATACGCCCTGTGATACTCTGTAATTCGTCGGCCGGTATCGAACATGTCCGAATTCATGGCTGGCGCTATCGCTGCGCATGCCGTCTGGCATCATCGCTCGACGCACGCTTTGATCGGGCGTCGTCGACCTCCCACGCCCAGCCTCGACGTGGACGATGAGAAAAAAAATGCTAGACGCGAAAGAGAGGGGACATATACGACGCGCATTGATCTTTGTCTCCAAGGTCACTGGTCTCGATCCCCTCGTACAGGATTCGGCCAAGATCAACCCAGGGCCTGCACAGGTCAGGTCGTTCGAGATTCGCAATCTATCCTTCGAGACGCGAGAGAGAAAGGACCGAGAATCTGGCAACCTAAACACCCCATTACCGGCGACACGACGCCTCAACTTCCCGATAGAGGGAGAAAACGCCATAGATGGCTGAAATGACTGATAAGAGGCAGCGCCCCCGCCATCTTCCCCACGTTCAGATATAGGATCCGGTGGAGCTCTCGTACGACGGCGACCCTTTGATTGAAAATGATGATCGGTCAGCTCTCCGCGTTTGGGGTACATCCTGCTACGTGTGTGGGACAGGTGAATCATGTCGTCGAGGGTGCCTGTGAACGTTCATATTTCCCCCTTCTTCTCCGGGAGAATGAAACCGTAAATAGGGAAGAGAAGGATGCCTGGTTGGGCATTCAGAATCTTTTTGACCGTGAGGGTCCGCTTCGATCGTGGACACGTGTACATGAGGCAGCGATAAGTCGTCGAGATTCTGGAATCGCCATCAGCAAACCGGGGCTGTGCTCGTTGTGATAGTGTATTGTCCTCAACGCGAAAAGTTCCGATTTTGAGACGCCGTTGGCAGGCTTCTTTCGAAGAAGTGGATCACATTGTATATGGCAGCGGCCCGCAGGACCCGTGGTCCGACCTTCTGGTTACTTGCCCGAGGCTTGTGGCGTACTTCGTGCAGTCCAACAAAAGGACGGGGTCAAGCAGTTGGCTTCACAACAAGTGCTCCATCTTGAAGTGTCGAGCATTCGATCTCAAAACTTGATCAAATCAAGAATCAGTTCAGTTTCAATACATTCGAAACGATGGCGAGACAATGCAATTCCACCCATATTTAAACAACAGAATACAGAATCAAAGGAATGAGAAGGTTACATCTGCGGCAGATAATGGGGTACCTGCATGCGGATCAGGAAAAGGTAGGATGACTCACTTGTCAGGTAGGCAGCTTGTACAGTTGTAGTCCTGGGGACGACATCATGTCATGCCCAGAGCTACAAAAGTAGAGAGCGCAAGGAATAACGTCCTCACAAGGAGGGAATAAGAAAGAAAAACACGACAGTCCGAGAGTAGTCTGAATCGAGTTAAGCGGCCAACAAGGACCACGAGCCACAAAGTGAACTAAAGGATGGGTGTTCCTTGCCAAGACAGCAATTCAGCTCATCTCTTCATACAGCATACAACGTGTGTTTCCGTGAATGAAACCACCATTGTAACACTGGCAAAC
This sequence comes from Hortiboletus rubellus, assembly GCA_038092815.1. NCBI lineage: Eukaryota > Fungi > Basidiomycota > Agaricomycetes > Boletales > Boletaceae > Hortiboletus > Hortiboletus rubellus. The sequence continues at coordinate 2,277 of JBBPRB010000943.1, read as the reverse complement.
CAGCAAGAAAGACAACGTGGCGAGAGTCAATGGTGGAAGGTTGTAGCCAACCATGCAAAGGACGGGTGACAGGTATGCACCAGAGGATGACACGGTAGGTCACGGAGGGAAAGTGCTAGATGTAAGGCGTATGAGCCGACGTATCCCTGTTAGCAGTTAGGTGGACTGCCCAGCAGTATATGAATGGTCATGTTGTGCTGCTCCTCTTTCGGTTGGGTAAACCGATGAGTCAAAAACCCCCATTGCAGGTAAGGCCCACCAGCGTGAGCACAAAACCCGCGCAGCCACGTTGTGCGTCCGAAGACACAGTTGCTGCGATAGAGAACACTGAACTGAATGCAGTGAAAAGGAAACACCGACCCGGTCACCACGACGCTTTTCAAAGTTGACCGTTGCGCAATTGGTAAACTGCTTTTCTGGTACGTCGCTCAGTCCATTAGGACTGGTCCCGGCTAGAGACAATCAAGGGTGACTGATGCTCAGACCTTCCCGCTCAGAAGAAAAGACGCGTCAAGGACGCGTCTTGTGCGTGCTGAGCCTTGCAGCTTTCGAGCTGTCGTGTGTTGAGGGGAGATAGCAGAAGCGTCGGCCTTTTATATCGGAGTCACGGTAATTGCCGGGAGAGGCGGGGATTATGACACGTGACCACCAGACAGAGTCCTTTTGACGCGACGAGTTACTAGTACCGTGAGTAGGAGCGGTATGGGGCTGCCGCACACCCTGTTTGCCCTCACAGGCATCGTCCTGAGTGCTCTCAGCGCTCGTGGCGCGTCTCCGCCCGTCACGGTTTCGCTGCAATCCTCTTTTACCGCCAGCGATCCATTCCTCGAAGCACTGTAAGTCACCGACCTGCTCACAAACCCCACTCACCCTGGCCTCCAGCGAATCGGTCGCAATGGAAGGCCCTTCAACCCTCTTCCCCCTCCTCTCCGCGTTCTCGCTCACAGAGCGGCCCGCGACACCTCTGCAAGCCCATAACGCCGTCTTTACCGTTGCAGCCAATCATATGGATCGGGCCGCCCTCAACTCTGCTCATGTTCGTCTTGCATTGCACGCTATGACCGCTCGCTTGGCTGCGTCCGCAGAGCACTATGACCGGCACGTCGCAAATCTGGGGGACAGCCACAAGCTTCGCACCCCCGAATGCGCTTCCTGGATTGACTGGTATGGCCAAATCGTTTGCGACGCCGAGACACTTCTCCAGCTCGCCAACTCCGAAGATGATGACGTTTTCGTTACAAAGCCAAAGCGTCTTCCCTCGGACCACGTTCCTCAGATTTCTCCATCGCTCGAGGGGCCGCGACACACAGCCATTCACTTTGCAGACCCTTCTGCTCCATCTTTCCACTCTCTCCATGAAGCGCTTCTCGGCTTGGAGCCAAACGTTGAATACGTTCTCCGTTGGGCACACGGAAGCGCTGAACATGGGAAAGGTCAACCGTCGAGTCATCTCTCCGGATACGGCGTTTCTCTTGACCTCAAGAAGATGGACTATCTTGTCCTCGATGATAGGAATCACCATCAAGCGTCCGCGACTGCCCAGGACCCAAGTGATCTCATCGAGAGCGGGGTCCAGCACTCCTCCAACGAAAAACTTCTGGCATGTATTTTCGATTCTTTGCCATACATCGACGAAGAAGCCGAAACAAGGGCGGTGAAAGGGGCTGCACTGACGTCCGAAGAAATTGCTGGTTCGTTCCGTTCCACTTGGGTCTAGGGATACTTTCATATCGTTCCGCAGATCTTGGCACAAAAGCAATCCAATTTTTGATGGCGTTCTCCGATCAGCCCCGTATAGAATCCTTGCACGCCCATCAATGTTGGGAAAATCATCATACTGTACCCCTCTCCGACGCGGAGCTGTTTCAGACACTCACGAACTCATTCCCGCTCTATGCAACGTCACTCGCACGCAAAATTAAGGTATCCGAGGAAGTTGAAAACGAAGTCCGCGACAACTGGATGAAGGCAAGCCAGGGCGTGAACATGGCTTGGGTCAATGGACGGGTTCTCGACGAGAACGAGGGCAGCGCGGCGGGCATCTTCGGGTGGGGACTTCGTTTGCACCTCGTCGACTGTAATAGCTGAAGTTGCGTACCTAGGCTCTTGCGCACGCTGCAACGCGAACGTACCCTTGTGAAGTCTCTCGTTGATTTGGCTTTGACAACAGAGCAGGCGATTGAACTTCTTACGCATCCCGTTCATGCGACATCTCAGCAATCTGGCTCTGCGCGTGGCTCTGCAAGAGCTTTTGCTGTGCGAGCTCAGACGGGTGAG
>JBBPRB010000942.1:0-11648 GCA_038092815.1 Hortiboletus rubellus | reverse complement strand
GACGAGCTTGACTTTGGGGGATTTCTTTCCGCCCTTGGAGAGGTTGAGCTCAAGGAGGGATTTCAAATGATCGTTCAGTATGCCTGATCCCCAGCGGCCTCATGAGCACAAAAAAAAGGGGAAACGTGGCCGCTATACGCACCCTCGGAAATATCGTTGATGTTCTCGAGCGCGTCGGCGGCGCTCTTGAACGGGGAAAAGCTGACGAGGGAGACCATCTTGGTAAACTTTGAAAAGTCGTTGATCGAGTCTTGAACGGCCTTGGTTTGTGAGCCGACGACGTCGTGGAGTTTGACCTCGAATACAGCATAGCCCGACGCTGTCTCGAACAGCGCGTGCGTCGCCATCGTGTAGTATGCTCGCCGTGTGCGACGTTGACCACGCAAAATTTGGTGGCTGATTCACGAGACCCATTTTGGATGTTTATTCACACGGTTCTTCGTAGAGGAATGGCGCAAAAGTTCAACGCACATGATCACCACGACCGCGTTGCGATCTTTTTTTACCGTCATTTGAACTGTTTAGGACCTTGAGGCTGTCTATCATTTCTTGGCGTGTAAGTCAGGGCTATACTAAAACTGTTCTCTCCAGTTCATCTAGAAGCACTACAGACAATGAGCGCTCGGGGGCAGTACGAGCGACAGAACCCGTCCCAGGACTGCGGTTCACATCACAAGAAAGCAGTTGCCATCGGATAGACAGACCCCAGACAGGATGTCGGTCTCGCCAAGGGACGCGCTCGAGCAGGAAATATTCTTTTTGCCGTCTACAGTCGCAGAGGTCGCCCGTTTGTGGAAGAATGGTGTATTCCCAACACGTACACACGGAGATGAGGTGGTGTCCTAGCCTCGGTGAGATGCCAACCAGGACCTTCACCAGTCGGTGACATCACGCTGTCATCTGCCTCGCCCTGATGGTCAAGCAAATTTCGGCGGCCATCAAGACTATCTTTGCTTCCTGCAGGCAATCCATCCGGATCTTGGCTCTGCACGAGGATTGTGAATGTCACCGCGCTTCACCACACCACGTATGCCTCACGCCATCTGCGACGACTTGCGTCTTGTGCCAGGCATCATTTTCCGAGTGCATCACACGCTGGTTCGTAGCTCCCTAAACGAGGACAACAGCGTCCAGGATGTATGTTCCAGAATGCAGTGCGTGGGGCTGCACTGGGGCATGTCTTGTACCTGAGTTACTCATGTGGTACGGTGTCCGAGGTCGGCGCGATGTTGCTGTGGGCAAGGGGGCTTCGAAAAGTGTTGCATGCTTCATGACTCGGTGCTGTGCCGCAGCGATTTATTGTGCGCCTATCTGTCGGCTGTCCTGTTAAACGCGCGCTGAGAATATTCCAACAGGCGATCTGAATAGAGGCCACGTGTCACGTGCTGTGCAGCGATTGGCCAGAGTGCCTTGGGTGCAACTTGCTTGATATGTATTTGCCCTATAAATGAGGCCTCGTGTCGGCCTTGCGGAAAGCTTATAACCCCTTCTCCCCTCTCCCCTCCATTGTCCGCCTACCTCCAGACCCACGGTGTTCGACTGCGCGGGCCACTGGTCTCCGTCCAGCCGCACTAGCCCCCGGATCTCTTCCCACTTCCATACAGGTGCGATCACTCTCAATGTCATTCTGCACCCCCTCATTCTGACCCACCCTCAAGGGCCTCACCTTCCCTGCCCCTCCCCCGCCTTCGTTCTGTCACGACACTTTTCTTTTTGATCACGATCTTCATGTCCAACCCACGGCGCTCCCTCGCAAGCCCAGGCTTCGTCGTCCCGGGCGCACCAAAGCCTCGCAAGCTTCCCCTCCCAGAGGAGCCGCGCGCAGGCCCCTCCCGCCCCACAACAAGGGGCGATATGCGGCCACAGACCCCGGCCATGGTGACATCATCGTCCAGGGCCAATCCCACTGCCGGACAGCCCGCCAAGCCCCTGAAACCTATTCTCAAGGGGAGCAAGAACGCACAGCCCTTCGACTCGTATGAAAGCGAGGGTGAGATGCTAGCCTCCAAACGGATAGCTCGCTCTCAGTATAACATTCCCAACGTGGCGCTCCCGGGATCGCGCCTTGGTAAGTACGCGTTTGATCTACCCTACCTCTCCTCCACTATTTTCCCACGCTCTGTCCAAAAAACAAAGCCTTATCTGATCAACTATGACAGTGCCTATGAAACAGCCCGCGTTCGCTCTACATTGGCAGTTGCTTCCCTATGATGTTCGGCGATCGAAGCAACTCCTCCGCTTCGACATGGCATTTCCGGTAGAAGAGATAGCCTTCCAGCGCAATGGGTTTCGAACGAAACTCACCGACGCCGAGCTGAACAAAAAAGCGGCCGATGGCACCATAACCAAGATGCTCATCACATTCGAGCACAAACCATTCTCTTGGGAGGTGGACGTCAAGAATTCCCACGGGATCTGCTGTAGAGACGTGTTCGAGGCGATCTACAGTACTTTTAATGAGCAGCTCACACTCGAGGAACGGCGACTCGTTCGCGACCGTGCCGGAGTCGAGGCCGCTTTCCGACTCCGTTGCAAACTTGCCCCGGGTCTTCTGCAGGTTGAGCGCTCCCTGGGATGGAAGAGGGTCGACGTCCTTACGCACAAAACGATCTTCCTGGGCCTGACTCAACCAAAGTCTGGCGGCGACTGGGTCCTAAACCTCGGCACTCTTCCTCATATCCCTGGCGTGTCATGAGGGACACCTAATGATTTGTATGTGGCTCACGACCACCCGGTACGTGCGCATCCTCAGTAGTGTGGCACCGAGGCTCATATCATTGAGCAGGACTGGTTTCCATTCGTGCACGTTCTTTAATGTCTATCATCCATACGCACGTCATTCGCCACCGAACACCATGGCATGTTTCATTGTTTCTTCGTTTCTTCGATACCCTCGTTGGTCTATCGCTACATGCGGTTTAAAACTTATCATATCGTTGTACTTGTTTCAGTGGCTCATTCAGCTGCCACTAGAGGCAGCCCAAGCGTCCTAACCAACGCCTTGCCTCGCACATGTTTTCCTTCTCCCAGACGCAATGGTTTGCGTCTGTATACCGTTCTGTGTTGTCTCCATCCCTACCTTGAGGACATGTATGATTCGGGCCATTTTAGCGTTCCTGCCGCTCCCCACTCCTCGTTCTTTGGTTCCTTTCTCTCGTATCTACCTACAAATAGTAGCCACTCAGAATGAACGAACACGGAATTCCATTTCGATGCAAGGGTAAAACATATCTGCCTATCTACGGCGTGCCGGGACCCACAGTGAACCCCTCGTGCCTATTGGCCGGACGACCGCGACTTCTGTCGAAGCCGCGAAGAGTGGAGATGTGGCGCAGTCGTGGCCAGCGAAAGAACGCGAAAGAACGCGGAGAACAATCCAATAGGGACACGAGACCTAGATAAGGGCGAACCCTAGAACCACGGCTTGTCACACGACGCCATGTCGCCGGAGATTATTCATGGAGGGGAGCCCGTTTTGGAGTACTTATCGGATGTGGACGGACGAAGTGTGCCCTGGAATCGGACCGTAATTGGAGAGGAGCTAAACCGTAAAGGGGAGAAACTGTGGCACGAGAAAACGATAGGCGTGGAATCGCCGAAACTGGGTTGGAATGTTGGAGCATGATCAGAGACGGTCTAGAACCGAACTATGAAAAAAGGGGGTACCCGGCCACGCGTACGAAACGGTTTCCAAATTGACAGCCGCATGTTTGACGGGGCGTTGAAGGAGAGTGATGGGGACGTCAAAGACAGTACTTGGCTTGGAGGGCAGGAACGTGAATTCTATTTTTGGAGCGCCCCCATGTCTAGATTCGGGAGATGGGTCCCAAGGAAGAGGAGATCCGAGCGCGCGTTGGCGTTTGGGGTGATGTAGAAAATGGGTGGCGCCTCCATCATATGATAGAGTGGAGCTGTCTCAGGCTGATGGCAGTATACCAACAACACGAGATCAGGGATGGACATGTGTGAGCCTGCCGGTGGAGGGGAGGTTGGAGGTGGGGTCGTTGATGGCGTGCCAAGTACCGCGTTCTCGACCGGGTCAGGAGGGGTATATTGGTGACCGCAGCTCACTTGTTCCGAGTCGATTTGAGCAAAGCCGCGGATTTCTTCCATGATGGTGGTTTGTCCGTTCTCCTAGAACGAGCGCTGGGAAAGACGCCTAGTGATTCGACCGCCTTGATCATCCACCAGAACACCTCCCACTTGACATGATCAATTATTCAGGGCTGTACAAACAAATTTGTTTCATCATGCGGCAGATCAAGAATCGACCACCATCAAAGTTCCTTGGAGCTGGGTCTGCTTCTCAGCGCTGTATGTCATGTTGCAATGAACATGAGGGGCATTGGATGCGGTGAGTTACGCATCGAAATATGGGCGCAGGTCCGATTTTCATCGTTGGACCGTCTTCCCAGCTTCATTGGGAGGCTTTCCTCTAACGGGCGCTGGGTAGTCACTCGATCGTCAAGGAACACACTAACCTTCGGCGCTGAAAACTCGAACGTCCATGTCAACCTGGGCCCCGACGAGTGGCATGCGAACGCTCATAGTGAGCCAATGCAAACCCGGCTCGAAGTCGTGCTCTGTTCCAGCCAATCACAAAACATGAGTGGTACTAGCACCGAAAAAAAAAACTTACTTTCGACGTCCATCAGAACGTCTCCCTGCCCAGTTTGGCAGTGTGTAGTTTATCTCTGACCTTGTAAGCAATGCATCATCCCAACTGATGGGATGTTCTGACCATCAAGAACCACGATAACTTCAAGCATTGATGATGGCATGAAGTTCAACCGCCGCCGGGCCTGGCCGAGGACCACACATTCAAACTCCGTGTATCGCCAATCTTTCAATCTGCACTCCAGCGACTTACCTACTACAAGAACATTGTTTTTCCTGTCACGGTGGGTAATTGCGCTTGTCGTCAAGCACGGCCCTGAAGCCGACCAGTGTGTCTGACGACGAGCTGTCATCTCCCTTGGGTGGCTTTTGCCGAGGGCGGGGCTGTCAATCAGCGAACTGCCACTGTATTATGCCGGCGGATCACAGCCTTACAACGAAACTCAACGCGTGGTCTCTGCAGATCCAGCTAATGCACTGGGTGGAATCGCGCCCACCTACACAGGTTGCGCCTTCCATGGCAATTAAGATGATCGGGCCGCTGATCAGTCATGTGGTCCAACCTCAACATCACCGCAAAGGCTAAGCAGATACCTCTGGCGGTATCCATTCAGGTAGCCCTACCAGACCCGTGAGGGCCGCGCCGACCAATGTCCATCGCACCTTCACATGCTCCCAAGTGGTTTTGTGTTGCAATTACCTCTCCGTAAGTGCTCTGATTCTAACGAAACCATCTGTCAGTGGGTGCTGACGACACTTTTCTTCACAGCCTGTTGGTGATTGCTCAAGCTGTGTCAAGGTCAACCCTTGGGTCGATCAATCAATTCTCTGAGACCCATCTATATAATGGTAGACTTATCATCATGGCCTTTCAACCAACACCATGTCTTCAACCAACGAATTCCCCCCGCAACCGATTTTGGCCCTCACGCCATCGCTTGTGGCGAGTCTCCGCGAACGCACGCAAGCCGTGCTTTCGTACCTCGTCCAAACAAATTCCATATCCACGTTTTTCAAGGAATCAGACATCCTCACCGATTTTCGGGGCGCCGTCGAACTGAACAATGGTTCCAATACAACGTTTGAGACGTTTCACGACAATGTTCCCCTCAGCGTTTACGAGCACTACCTTCCCTTTGTCTCGCGTCTCTTCGAAATGCCTTGTAAGATGTCCTCGATCGAAAACCTGATGTCACCGGGTTTTCCAGAGCTGATCGCCCACTCTGCTGGCACTTCTTCTGGTGCAACAAAACACTTCCCGAAGTATCGTCATCCGGAGCACATGTCCACTTCAACGTCAGAGACGATGAGAGCTTCAATCGCGGCCAGCAAGTCTGGGGGAAAGAGCTGCATCGTTTACTCGCTTCGGCATCGCCAAGTGGTTGAAGGAATGGACGACGATGGGGACGTCAAACTGAAGATGCCGGTGTGCCTGATGTCGACAGGCACAGTCAGAATGTTTAACAACATGGTGCGTCTTTAGTGCGAGTCTTCGTCCGTTTCTCTGACCTGTTCTCAGCTTGTTGACAGAGATCCGTTCTATCAAACATTGAAGAGTATGCAGCATTTTGTGTGCGGGTGCTCGCAAACGGGTTAAGCTGACCCCCTTGTCTAGTCCCAGATCAATCTTCTCCGATGGCCGCTTCTTTCATCTCCAACTACAAGTCCTTCCTGTTCATGCATGCGCTGTTCGCCCTCTATGAACCACAAGTCGAACTCATCAATACGATGTTCAGTACCATTTTCCGTGACTTTTGCCACGTTATCGACGAGGAATGGGACGCGTTGATGGAGTGCATCGACACGGGCTCAATTCCGGATTCAGTTGACGTAGGTCATCTCAGAGACCAGCTTCTGGTAAGCCATTTCATGTGAGATCCGAGAAACGCTCACCTAACGTGTTTGATCAGAAATTCTTGCCTCCGAACCCCAAACGAGCTGCGGCACTCCGCAAGATTCCCCGGGAGGTGCAATCACCAGGATGGCTGACCAAAATCTGGCCTGGACTGCAGGTCATTGTTGCCATCTCAAGTGGGCCATTCCAGACCGTGGTTCCAGAAGTGAGGCCCTCGAAATGTCTCCGTGGATAATTGGTCGCTGAATGTTGATCAGATCCGGCATTATATTGGGCCGGACGTGCAGCTGCGCACGTTAGGTATCAACTGCAGCGAAGCTTTTCTTGCACTCGCGTACGACCATCGGGATCCCAGCTTGTACAAGGTCGTTGGATCGGACGACATCATCGAGTTTCTTCCTGTAGACACTCCGGAGGAATCCAACTATGTCGCACAAACGGTATTCCGTGTTCATGGCCCCCTCTGCTTGGACGATCTGATGTTGTTTTTTCAAGTGGAACGTCGAAGTTGGCCGAAAGTATGAAGTCGTGTTGACGACGAGGGATGGGCTATGGAGATACCGTCTCGGGGACGTTGTCGAGGTTGTCGGCTTTGATCCCCGTGACGGCCAACCGATCATACATTATGTTGAGGTTCGTCCGCAGTGGTCACCTGGTTGATCCTTCCACTTATGTAGCCTCGTCATGATAGCGACGGGGGTGAGCAAAAGAAGCCGATTCACACCAAGAGAAGCTAAACTGACTCGCATACTGTAGTGTTCACATCCGTCTTGCTAACGAAATCGTGACTGGGCGGGAACTCTCGGGTGCACTCCGTTCAACCTCGGATTCTTTCGGGGCCGTCTCTGAGTCTTGTGTCGCCCCCGATTTTCGCGGGAGCATTCCCCGTTACAGCTTTTTCGTGGAGCCGCGCGGCGAGCTGGGTAGGTCCACTCGTTACCTTGCTGCATGTCGAGCTACTCACGTGTGCGCCGCGTCTTTGCCTTCTAGGTCCTTCGCCGACCACCGTGTCGCAGGAACTCCATGCGTATATTTCGCGACACAATGAGAACTATCTGAGAGAGACTCAGTCTGGGAAGGTAGGCCCTCCGGTCGTGCGTGTACTCCGACAGGGCACGTTTGGCGAATTTAGGGACTGGAAGGTGCGCGTGACCGGGATGGCTGCCGGTCAGATCAAGGTCCCTCCCGTGGTATGGGACGAGGAGCTCCGGAACTGGTTGGCGGAGCGGGTTGTCCAGGAATTCTAGACTGTCTGAATCGGGTTCATCCCTTTTGGTATGTTGGAGTAGAGCCCCCCTGTAGAAAGTCAGTGAGAACAAGTGGCGATGCACAGGCTGCTCAATAGTCGAAATCAGCAGCTAAAGTACGCATCGTAGAATATTGATGCTTCAGCGCTTCGGCAAGCAGTAGTCGTCCCTCGGCCGTCTCCAATGTTCATTGCAGACCCCTACTCGCTTCATGTATTCAAGCTATCGAGTACAGTGATGCAATCAAGACTTGCCGTGTCCTATCGGGTTTGGTCAGTTGGACAACCAGATCGAGGGTGAACGCGCCGTGGGCCACCGACTAGGGCCCGGGTGCTGTCTTTCCAAGTCGGTGATGTGACTCTTTTTCCCGCTACGGTAGTAGTACTACTAGTGGGTTCTTCATTTCCCCCCCTCCATCGCGCTTTTGCGGGCGTTTTCACGTATCCGTACTTCTTATTTGGTGTTGTATATTCTATCGTTTCGGTGCTTGTTATCAACTTCTTGACGATAGCTGACTTCTGACGCTGCAGAATCTCCGATTCTTGTACTTGGAAATATGTGCGTATGTTGTTCCGCGGTTGCAAACAAATGAGATGGGTTTCGGTCGACACAGCCAATGATTTCCTGTGCAAAGCTAATAATCCCGGGCCAGTTCCGTATTCAAGTCCAACGGATGTTTTCTTCCGTCGTGGCGACTCGTTCAACTACAATGCCCAGATCTTTGCTAATCCAAAGATGATTTTGGCCCATCAGGAAAACCAGACCGTCCGGTAATCTGTCGTGTTCGCTGCGTACCCTGGCTGTTGCTGGTCACCCGTAGCGAGTCATGCCACGGACGTGGCCCTTCGTTGATTATCTCTCTTCAAGGGACCTCGTGAAGATATTCCATCTCGTTTTTCTGTATTGGTGAGTCATGGCGGTGAGGGAGGAGGAGGGTTTTCCCAACAGGGCGAGAGAGTCGAGTGCAGGCACATAGCTTTGCGACGAATGAAATTGGCGCTCACTCAGGCTGAACAGAGTATCCACGCAGTGTATGCGTGTGATAGAATCTGCGTCGTTGCTTTTGCGGTGCTAGCCCTGCGCCCGCACACCACATACCAGCATTTTCTTGAATCGTCGTGTTGAATCGAGCTTGGCCAGCCGGTATGAATTCAGAAGGTACTTGTGTCTTTCTGACGTGAAGAGCATTGTAATGATGTGCCTACCAGTCGAACAGTTGCTTTCATGGGCAAGATCTCTCCGCACCAAGGTTAGGGAAGGAGGAGGGAGAAGTTGCATCGAGGAGGCGATCGTCCTTGATCGTAAAGCACCGCAACCTTGCCCACCTGGCCACCCCAAGCAATCTGACTCTCTGGTTCGCCTTGCAGATCATCTCGATTATCGCTACGGGCAATTTGGAGGGACGAGTGACTTTGAAGAAGCCATCATCCTCTGCCGAGAGGCACTGGACCTTTGCCCACAAGGGCACCCTGAACGGTCGGGGTCTTTGACCGGGCTTGTGATTGGTCTCTTCTCTCGCACGCAGCTTGGGCAGATGGAGGACCTCGACGGGGCCACTGTCCTCGATCGGGAAGCGCTCGACCTTCGCCCACAAGGGCACCCAGATTGGTATATCTCTTTGGGCAATACTCGCACTTCGTCTCTTCACTCGGTACGAGCAGATCGGGGGAATAGAGAGCCTTGACGGGGCCATTGTCCTCAATCGAGAAGCACTCGACCTTTGCCCACAAGGAAACCCAAATCGGTCAACGTTTTTGAACAACCTTGCGATTTACCTCTCCGAAGGGAGGACCTTAACGAGATCATCGTCCTCTGGAGAGAAGCACTTGACCTCTGCCCACAAGGGCACCCAGGTCGGTCGACGTCTTTGATCAACCTTGCAGTCCATCTCTCCGCTCGGTACGAGCAGCTCGGGGGAATGCAGGGCCTTGATGAGGCCATGGTCCTTGGTCGAGAGGCTCTCAGCCTTTGCCCACAAAGGACACCCTGATTGATCAATGTCTCTGAACAACCTTGTCATTTATCTCTCCACTTGGTACAATCGGCTTGGGAGCACGGAGGACCTCGATGGGGCTATTGTCCTCGATAGAGAAGCACTCGACCTTCGCCCACAAGGACACTCAGATCGGTTGACGTCCCTGAACAACCTTGCAGATGACCTCTCCGCTCGGTACAAGCAACTAGGAGCAATCAAGGACCTTGACGAGGCCATTGCCCTCGCTGGAGAGGCACTCAAGGCTTGCTCGCGAGGACACCCTGATGGGTCCAAGTGGTTAAAGAACCTTGCACACCACCTCTGTGATCGGTTCACACACCTGGGGCAATTGAGGGATAGGTGTTCAGTCTTTACAGCCAACTCGCACGTGTCTCCCAAATCGTTTCTTCTTCCAATCTCTTTGCCGCTAGAGAATGGGTCCCTGTGGCTCACCATTTCCAGCATCCCAGCACCCTTCTCGCATATGAAATTTCTCTTCGACTATCCACTGAACATCCAGCCACTCTCCCATCATTGCCTCAGGATCTTACCATTGACACCCTGATGAACCTCACGTCTCTCGCAATGGACGCGTTCTCGGCCTGTCTCCATGAACGTGCTCCTACCCGTGCAGTTGAGTTCCTCGAACAGGGCCGCGGTGTTTTTTGGACCCAACTTACCCGTCTCCATTCCCCGCTTGATGAGCTCATCACATCCGGCCAGGCAGGAAAGTTGCTGGCGGATGATTACACGCGGGTCGCCTTGCTCATTCACAATGCCCTCAATTCACCTAGTCCAAATCAGCACGAGCGCCTGTGCCATCTCAATGTTGCAATGCACGAGATTGTAACGAATCTTCGCGCGCTGCCTGGTCTCTCTCGCTTCCTTCTTGCTCCGCTCTTCCATGACCCCCAACATGCGGCCAGTGGGGGTCCAGTGATCATCGTCAATGCAAGCAATTATAGCTGTGACACGCTCATCGTCTTACTTGATCGCGACCCTGTCCATATTCCATTGCAAGTCACGCAGGAAGGTGTTCGAGACATGTCAACGGAGCTCTGTAAATTGACTGAGCGTGCAAAAATGATCGACGTGACGAGAGAGCTAGCAGGCTTCTTACGCAAAGTATGGGATCAGATCGTTTCGCCCGTCATTGATTTCCTCCAAACGATCCATCCACCTCTGTTACGCATCTGGTAGTGCCCCACCGCCGAGTTCTCCATCCTTCCCTTGCACACTGCTGGCCCTTTTAGGAAGGGTGAAAGGAACTCCCTAATATCTATATCTTGTCCTACACCCAAATCCTCACTGCCCTTATTCGTGCTAGACGGTGCGATCCGTCCAGTTCTGCAACTCCACAGAACCGCTTTGTTGCCACTGGCCAAGCCAAAGCTGTTGGCGAGACTGAACTGGTTTCGGTTGGCGCAGAACTGGACAATATTGGTCGGCTCGTTGAGGGCCTTGCTATTCACGCGCATAGATGGAGGAATCTTGTATTTCCAGGGTCGTCGAAGAGCTCGGCAAGAATAATTGGGTGCACCTTGCATGTCATGGTCTCCCAAACCCGAAGAAGCCATTCGAGTCCGCGTTCGCTCTGCGCGATGGACACTTTACGATTGAACGCATCATTGGGTGCGACTTGAAGAATCCAGAGTTTGCGTATCTTTCTGCGTGTCATACGACTGTCGGAGACGAGGAAAGTCCAGACGAGGCCATCCATCTCGCATCCGCGATTTGTCCGCGATGCAGTTTCCTGGGTTCCGATCTGGGACGATGCGGGCAGTGGACGATGGTGAGACGGACGAAATCACGTCAGGATTCTATAGATATATGGTGGACGAGTCTGGGCGTCTTTATCATACCCGAGCAGCGTTCGCGCTGAACAAGACGATGAAATCTGTGAGTGCACCCTGTGATCAACAGATTCTTTACATCCAGCTCAAGTATATCTTTG
>JBBPRB010000941.1:0-11652 GCA_038092815.1 Hortiboletus rubellus | reverse complement strand
GGGGTCAAGGGTGTTTCGTACCAGGCGTGATTACCATAAATGGCAAAGTATTCCCTGCTAGTCGAAACGAACTGGTATTTGGAACCCTCACCCTCCGCGTCACGCACATTAAAGAAGTGGAAGGAATCAAGACGTGCGCGTTGTTGTAGCGTTCATTGCCAAGGTGCAGACGTCGAGAAGGGGTGACAACTGTTGTTCCTTGTGTATGAACGTCCCGTCGGGGAACCTGAAGGCTTTTATGGCCATCCGCCTCAAGATCACTAACCTCATGAATGCGTTAGCAGGACCACCCTCCGCTATGACATCGGACAACTCACCAGCACCACTTCCGACCAAACATTGACTTCCCTTCGAAAAGCTATTGATCTTGCGCATCTTCCCGAAGGAGTTTTTCGAACATCCCTTCTTTTGACAGGTTCCACCTGGTCACCAAGGGGTTGGATGCGTTGAGGGTTTTTTACTAAGAAGAAAAGCGCGCGAGAAAAGCTCTAGAGGACAACATGATCAGACGTAGAGTTGGAGAATCATAGTATAATAACATACATTGGAGGTCGTTTATCGCACGTGCCAATGAGGCAAGGAACGAAGAGCATACAGAGCGTAACGAAACCTGTGTCGATTGAAATAAATGTTGACGCATGAGTCGCCAAGAGCTTGACCGTACGCTCGAGCCTGTCAGGTACTACGTTCAACAATCATCATAGTAACTCGCCCTAGTAAAGTGATGATCGGCACATGGATAAACCGAAGAAAAAGGACATAACAAACCGGTTGGCAATCCAGTCATGTCCATACTCCTAGAGCTTCAGTCGCTCCTCGGTTATAAGCGCACGGTGACTCGTGGCAGGCTCTGTGGTCCCCGGAACATCAACCGTGAATGCACAAGGTAGAGGGAGTTCCATGGAGACTGCATTCTGCGAAAGGACGAACGTCGATGCGTTCGAGTTAAACCCCTGCCGCTGATGCTCGTGGTCGCCGTTCCCGCTGGTGATGCCGTTCGTGACACTGATGACGGTCCGGGAGAGGTAGAGAGGGCGGTCGAGGGACGCCGGTCGATGTTGTCTTCGACGTGGAGCGTGTGTATGTACAGCGCAAGCTCTTTCCGGGAGCCCTCGTACGAGGACAGGCGTAGAGTTGACCGTGCCATCTTCGCGGAAACAGAGAGCAATGATGAGGTGGATGGGTCGGCGGAGGAGAGGGAGGTTTTGATCAGTATGATCACGGTTGGACAGACAAGGGTTGGGTGCGACCGCTGCGAGTGCATATGGGACGGGCAGAACGGTGTTGCCGCGTTATCCTGGTCCTTTCATCCAGACGATATACCGACGATAGACCGGCTCGAGACCCCGCATGCTTCGTCGGTATCGCCGCACCTGCGGCATGTCAACCCCTCAGACAGCGATGCCAGTATTGGCGACGGACGACGAGAACGCCTCATGCTCTCCACCGTCCACGAGCATTCGTTCGGACGACTCCATCCCTCACTAAATCCCCCACGTGCCCATTCCCGCTCAGACAATACCTCCACCTCCAGTCGTCCCCCATTCGGACCCGAAGGCGACGTCCCAAACGCCATGTCCACGCCCATCCTCGCCGACGCCTCCATCCACGTTTCCTCGCCGGTCCTCGCCGAACCCCGTCTCTCTGCCGACTTTATGAAAATGGACTCGCCCATCCGGCCACCCCCCGCTGAATCCGTCCGCTCTCGAATCGGACGCGCAGGAAAGTTCATGCGCGACCTGAACAACTGTCCTGCATTGAAACAAGTTGATTCGGGTGTATGAAATAAGGAACGCCGCTGAATTGTCTTTCTCGGAGAAATCGATACGAGGTGTGCTGGGAATGGGTGAACACGGAGGTCTTCTATGCAATAGCAACCCAGCTCTACCCCAAATCATTTGAGAAGATCACCTGATGGATCGCCGTGGTAAAACATACATATGGCGTACACCCCCTGTGTCGGCACGTCCACCGAGCAGTGGTGCGAGCAGTGGGTTTTACGAGCGACGATGGAAATGGGACGAGAGAGGGAACAGCGGGAGAGGGAAAGAGAATGCGAGGATGTTGCGTGGAGAAGGTGGAACGGGGTATAATAGGGATGAACAGGGATGACGGAGTCCGCCGTTGTTGGATTCGCGGATGGGTCCTAGTCCAGGGTTAGGATCGTATATCCGTACAGGATGGTATGGGAGGGGTGCTTTGGGGGACGATCGGAAGTATGTTCCGTCAGTGCCTCCACGAACGAGTTGAGGTCGGTCGGTTATCGGATGTTACCAAGAGTGGGCAAAGCGCGCATTTCTGCCATTACACGAGGTGATTGTGATCGATTCGGTGAGTCACGTGTATGCCAGGGGGCAACGGCGTACCGGGGATAAACGCTAACAACCATCATCCTTCATTCCATCAATCCGATACCTCGGGTTATGTCGTCCAACGTACGCCAGAGGTCAAAGAATGGTGAGCACAGGCAGGGTTGAAGGAACGATGCTGATGAAAACACAAGAGTCGAGCGAAATCAGTTCCTCTTCCAATACCGTTCACCAAGAGGAAGCAAAACCGATCGTAATCGATGGTCGGGATTACATATATTCCGTCGCCGTCCTCGTTGATGGAAAGCACGCCGTGAGCGGCGGCGAAGAAGGAAAGATTCGACGTTGGCGCATAGAAGATGGCGGGGAGGTGGCGACGGCAATGGATGCAGGGAGTGCTGTTCTCAGCACTGCAGTGTCACGGGATGGAAAGTTGATCATCAGTGCCGGGACTGAGAGTGGCTGGGTGACGGTCTGGAATGCGGAGACTCGCTCCAAAGTGACCGAGTTCAAAGCACACAACGATTACGTGCGTGCAGTCGACGTCTTGCCAGACGCGACGAAAATCGCGACCGGATCAGATGACTTCACTGCTTGCGTCTGGTCGCTGTCGACTGGCGAACGACTGCTAGGCCCTTTGAAACACGACAACTACGTGGTAGCAACAAAGTTCTCACCCGACGGACGCCTTTTCGCTACTGCCACATTCATCCGCAACTCTGTTCGGGTCTACGGCAGTCGGAATGGCAGCCTCCTCGTCGACTTCCCCGTCACAGTAAACTCGACGGGGAACCAGTCCCTCGTCTGGGCCAGCGATAGCAAGCAACTCTTCGTCTTGTCACGTGACGGCTACATCCACCACGTCGACGTGTCCGCCAAGACCACGCTGTCGAAATGGCCCATTCACTGCACCAACAATCCCACATGCATCGCCCTGGCAAGCAATGGAACATTCATCGCAGCCTCCGAGAACTCATCGGTCTCTTTGTGGGATACTACGACACACGAGCAAATTGGGGCTGTCATCGAGTACACTCATAGCATCTGCTCCATGGCTATATCATCAAACTACGACCTCGTAACCAGCGGAGACAAGAAAATCACCTTTCGGGCACTCTGTGGCTTCCTTCCCTCTCACTGTGTAAGTGTACCTGCATAAAACACCTTGCAATCGCAAACCATCCTATTCGCCGTTGCAGACCCTCCGCATGCAGGAGATCCAGCACGCAGCAGCCGTAAAAGTTGACGACAGCCCAAGTACGTTCATCTGCACCCTGGCCCCAGTTTCTGATAACCATGACCATCAGACGAAGGCACGGCGAATCTCAAGCAAACCATCCTGGAACTGCGCAACCAGCTTGCCGAATCTCAACGACAAGCCCGTCATGAGAGAGACAACCTCATCCAGTCCCTACGTGCGCAAGAGAAGAGCTCAAGTGTGTCCCCGCTACCCCGACGCATATTTCCTTGATTCACGTTTACTAGATGGCAAAATCGCGCTTCTCGAAAAAACCACCCGAGAACTCCGTGACAAGCTCGCCGGATCTCAACGCGCGGCCAATCAGGTAAAGGATAACTTGAACGACACCATCGACTCTCTTCGTGCCGATCTTCGCACACGCGACAACAGCTCGAGTGCACTCCGCATCCAACTGGCCAACGCTCAACACAGAGCTGATGGTATCAAAGAACTTCGCGACAAGCTCACCGAATCTCAACGCACAGCCAATCAGGAAAAGGATGACTTGAACGAAACCATCGACTCTCTTCGTGCCGATCTTCGCACACTCCGCATCCAACTGGCCGACGCTCAACGCAAAGCCGATGGTATCAACTATGCACTCGAACAGATGTATCAATACGAATCCCTCTATGCCCATGGCCGCATACAAGGTGCCGCGGAATGTCTTCTGGAGTTCGCGAATATCGTACATGAGGATGTCAGAGCCAACAAGTTTATCATCGACTGGCTTACCGGTAAGTTTCGGCGTCACGCGTTACGATAGTGTACCCAATCGCTTTCATCAGAGTCTACCAACCGATGCATCACGGCGCTGGAGACCATTGGAGACGAGGCATCGAACGCCGATAAATGGGACGATGCAGTCACAGCTTACTTTATCGCGTTGTCGCTCGGCCCCACAGTCCCGAACGCTATAACGTGCAAATGGGCGAACATGATATTGAAGCGCAACTCAGCGTATGAAGCATCGAGTGCTGCAAACAAGGTATACTCTCCGTGATGGTTCGGACGTGGAAAGTGACTCTCTTTGGGTGTAGTTTAAGGTTCCGAGGTGTGTCGTCTACCGCGTCATCTGCGACATTCTGGAGCGGGACGGCCGCCTCACGGAGGCCGTCGAGTGTTACCAACAAATGCAGAACGAGCTCCCAGAGCACGCGGGTGTGCGCGATGAGTCCGTGGAATGGGAACTTGGTGGGTGGTTGCAGCTGCAAACACCCATAGCTCTTGACACCCTGACATCGACCACTAGACTTCAAAGCGCGCTGTATGAAGGCATTAGAAAAGAACGGAGATGTCGCCATGGACTCTGCGTCATATGAAGACGCCGTTGCCCATTACTCTACGGCACTGTTCCTCGATCCCTTATCGGCAGTCCTGTTGACCAAGCAAAGCAAGGAACGAGATGGATCGTTGCAGGATGCGAACGCGGTATGTGCAACCTAATTTACATGAGAGCAAATAATCAATACGCACCTAGGCGATCAAACGCCATCGCCAATCGAAGATGGAAAGATGGGCGGGTTGGTGACGGAACTATGGACATCCTCGAAAACTGTCGACTCGGTCATAGTGCTCTACGATCGAGTCGTCGTTCTCCCATCCCCATGTCCCGTCAGCCACCGCTGGAGCTCGTCTTGCATCATACTTCCGTTGAAAGGTCCATTGGCCCCAAGTGGCGATCCCCCCCAGCGTATTTATCATACCACGACGTCTGCCTTTGGGACCGTCGAAATCAGGACAACGGAGGACTTGTCTTGGCCGGACAATTTGGTGCTCGTACATCCGTCACTCCGGTGCCTTCTTGATCCTGCCTTCCATCTCAGGATGACGCCAAACCGTCCCCTGTCGACAGTGATGACGATTCGGTAATACCGTTCACCAATCCGTGCCCTGCCCCATCATATACCGCCGCATCTTCACGCCATGCCCAACGGCTCGACAAGCTTACCAGAGCATTACGGCTTCTCGCGCGTCTCAAGCAGCCTTTTGGCGCGCTGCTGCTCGCCCCCTCATCCCTTGATGAATACAAGCGTGTTGTCTCTGATCATCCTATCGTCGTGCAACTACTCAAGGGCATTTCACCGCACTATCTAGCACAGATGATACGAACACTAGATATCTTGTAGTTGTTTCGCATTGTGTCATGTACTACATACGATCCTTTTGTTTTACCCTGTGTGCCAGGTGGTGCGCCTACGGCCTGCGGGACAAGGTCGCTAAAAGATATCATTCCCGATTTTACAGTGACTCATCCCCGCCTAACACGGCCGACCCATCCATGTCGTGCCTACCGAAGAGGAGATGGCTAGTGCAGCGACGCTAGAAGAGGGCATGGAAGACGGGTGAGTCTCTGCTCGTCGAGCGCCTCTTGCGAGAGACACTGAGCGCCAGAGGATGGAACGGATTGGAACTGGTCCGGTAATTCTGACAGAGGTGGGTTGGATGGAGCGAACGACGGATCGTCCATCCTTCAAGGAGTGCGTCAGGCGCATGATCATGATCACGATTCGAGCACGGAAAGTAATAACCTTGAGCGATCGAGTACAGAAACAAATAAAAGGTGGTGTTCCCCCGCCAAAAGGCTGTCTGAGACGTGCGAAAAGCCGTAACACTTTGGTAAGCTTGTCCAGCTGTGGGGCATGGTGTGAAGATAAGGCGGTATGTGATAAGGGAGGGTGTGGATTTGTGAATGGTGCATCTGGGTCGACTGGAGACGCCCCGACACCATCCTCAAATCGAACTGGAGAGCATGGCGAGCGTGGTTGGGAGACGTTTCACGGGGAGGGTGCGTATGTATAGCGCGAGTTTCTCAGTGTTTTTTCGTTGATGAGGAAAAACTGGCCATAGTGCCATCTTTGTGCTCTGGGGCTCTGATCTTTGTTGGGAATCTTGATGATCATCGCGTCGGACGAAATGAACGCAATTCGATGCATTCGAATTCCGACCCGATCGTTTGTTCGCAGGCATCGATGAACAGATGCATCCACCCCGAGTTCAGACACGCGTGGCCGCGCTATCTAACATGGCAAAGGGGGACGTTGCCTGGGGAGCTAACAGAGACCTGCGACGTCAGCGAGGCTGTCGAGCGTGTGCACGCGAGACTTACAGGACGGAGAGAAACTGGGCTTGCGGAGGCTCTGGAGACTGACTCTAGGGCCCTCGCCCGTCATGATGGTGTTCGGGGACGGGATGAACGTCGACGCGTTCGAGTCGAGGCCTGAGCCTCTACTGATGCTCATCGCCGTCAGAGCGCTCCCGTTCCCGCTGGCGTTGCCGCGCGCGACACTGAGGACGGTCCCCGAAAGCGCGGTCGAGGGCCGCTGCTCGGCGTTGTCCTCGACGTGGAGCGCATGTACGTACGGCGAGAGCTCTTCTCACAAAGCTTCGTCCACGAGGACGGGCGTTGGGTCGACCGTGCCGTTTTCGCAGAAGAAGGGGGCAGTGGTGACGTGGATGGGGTCGGAGAGGGAGAAAGAGGATTTGATAATGTGGTCACGGTCTGTAGGGCGCGCGAGGGGATCGTCAACGTGATGCGCCTTTGGTGCCACCAAAAAAAGAGACATACGCAGAGAGGAACGCGAGAGAGATGGTCCCTACCAAACGCCTTGGTAGTAGCGACGTGCGACGCCGCAGAGTACCTGACGAACACGGGCGAGGCGCGGGGGAGGGCTGAGATGAGACGGAGGGCTTCTAGGCATTGGCCGAGACCAGACGCGAGCTCGTTGTCGGACGTGGCGAGGTGGGCGAGCAGGCGTTGTTGCGAGCGGGTCATTTTCTGAAGGGGCGGGGAACTCACAGATGGGATCAAGGAAGCGAAGATGGCGGCGAACCCCCAAATCGAGGACGATATCCGATATCGACCCCGAGGCAGGCTTCCAAGTTTGGAGGGCGGCTTCAACAGGCACGTGTTCATACCGTCTTTCTTCCTGGGCGGGCCTGGGTCGGCTTTGAACCTCTCACACAATCCATGTTGCACTGGCAAGGGATTCAGATAGCAGATGCGGGTGATTCAACTCGCACTGAACTCGCTTGGACACAGACGGCACATATTACACAAGGCTCCCTTCATGCCTCGCACGTCGGGAGGTGGCAACCATTCAATCACTGGCTTTGTTCACTGTGCGCTAACTTCGAAGATTCTCTTGCATCGCCTCACATCGCTTTCTTGATCGTTTATTACCAAAGGTTAATCTATCTTTCTTTATTCTGGGTGAATCTTGATGCCAACAGCCACAGCATCTTTCCCGGCCTCCTAGGCAACTACTTGGAGTGCTGACTATCCCTAGAGCAGAACTCGATATTGATTCCACGGACGTCTGGGTCAACATCATGGGTGTAGCGCGCGGCTACGAATGAGGGTCGAACAGAGCCAGACCATGCTCCATATCGGCGACTACGACATTCGGGAAGGGAATGCAAGACATGACAGACACGGACGATCCATTCCTCGGTACCAGCAAACAGGAAGGGAACTCCCAGGCAGTAGGGAAACGCAGAGATGAAGTAGGACCAAAGCATTGCGAGTCGGCAGAGCAGACGCTTCTGGGCGAATCTTGCCGTAGTGCCATTATCTCGATGACCCATCATCCTGACTCGGGCTTTTTGCACCGAACCCACGGAACGATCACTCCAGGTTTTTGATTTGGACTACCCCACGATGTCCTGATCTACCTAACCCCTGGGCTGATCCTGAAGGTGCGTGAGCTTTCATAGCCTCAATGTCGGCCCGCTGGCGCCGCAACAGGCTTCTTGATGATCACAGTTCAGACCGCCCCAGGTAGAAGCAACCGTCGTTCTCAGCATCACTTTTGCAGTTCCTTCACTCAGATCAGGTGGCTATAGATTCCATCTCGTTGGCTAGGGGGCAATGCTGATTTCTGCCATCTATCAAAAATATTTCTGGCCATTCCCATAAGATTACGGCTAGGTTCAAGATGTGGATCACTCGAGGGCATCACCCATATGATAGGCAAACGATCTCCGAGTCAATGTCAGCATAAACGACCGATTGGGATAGAGTGCGGCCGTGGAAGTAGTGCTGATCATGGTCGACACTCAAGTGGACCACAACGTTGAATGCGGAGGAGCGCTGTAAACGTGACGAACTTAAACGAACGGTGGAAATACCACGTGACGGAATTCCTTGGCTTCTTGCCACGCCTTGGACGAGAAGGTGATGCGATCATGATCTGGTATGAAAGTTGTCTTTTGGCGGCAAAGTTTCGTCTTGTGTCCCGTATGCAACAACCTTGTCTCCCGTGTGCGATCATCGAAGATGCTTTCGCATTGCTTTCTGTCATGCTATGCCTCCATCTATCGCGCGACTGTCCAATGTTGGGAGATTGGACACCACCCTCCCTTCCAAACGAGTCGCGAAGGAGGAAGTTAATTTACCGAGATGAACATATAATCCCAGGGGAACCCGAACGTGAGCCGTACCACTCCCTACCTTGCTCACCCCGACTCTCAATCTTTGCCCGTCGAACAGTCAACTCAACATTGCTTCCGGTGTACCAGCATGTCTTCCGACTTACAGTCTACTTTGGAGTTTCTCTGGATGAATAACTCTGCATCCCGTATGGTTATTCGTGCCTTTGGTATGATCAATCTCATAAATCAGCTCAAACATAGTTGTTGCTGTCACTGCTGCCCTGTATGATTATGGTGAGTGATACTCAATTGTGCACAACCATAAAAAAAATCCACTAAGCATTCCAATCCCTAGTCCTGACTTTCTCCAGAGAGGTGTGCCATTTTGCCCTTCACACCTTACACTGTGGGTTGGCTGACAATATTTTAAAGGTACACTATGTTTGGGTGAGTAAGCAGGAATGGTCAAGGAAGGTTCAAGTCTGTTACAGTGCCACAGCACAGACCTTGGTCCTGGGTCTCCACACTGTTTGTCCTGGCATGTATACAGGCTCAATTGCATGTAAACTGAGCTGACATTTCTGTAGATCCGCTTTTTGGGACTTTCTTATGTTATGTAGGTCTATTGTTGCCATAATGCATAAACTATAAAGCTAACAATGATTCAAATCAATTCCATATTCAAGTATTATGCCTCTGTGTGTGTAGAATTAAATTTAGAGGTGAACAAGATAATCAGATTCATTTGCAGGGGGTACTACTCTTATGTGTGGTTCTATAACAGTATGTTCCATACAGTACCATATCTCTTGTGTCAACAATGATTAACCATTGATAGATGTGTGTATCTAAATTCTGGTTGTCAACTGCATCTGTGACAGTTTTATAGGTGTAAGCATATTGATTTCCAGCCTTGTATAACACCAGTATAATGCATGGATATTTTCAAGGCACAGCAATTTATCTGGTATTCCAGTGGATGTTTCAAATACTCATTTGTGCTGCTGATTGTGAGTTGCCATGGTCCCTGATCTCATGTTCTTTAATCATGCTTGTATATTACAGTGGTCATGATCCTGCGGATATATGCCATGTGGAATCAATCCAAATGGGTACTTTGGTATCTTTTATCCATTTATGTGCCACAGGTCATTATTTCCTCTGTTGCTCTGGGGACCTCCAGCAACACCAATGCCTACCCCTTAGGTGTGTCTCATGATAAACTGCAAAGTTAATTGAAATCTCACATGGGTGGTCCATTATCTTCTATCACCCTTTTCTCCAGTCATGGTTGTCCAAGTTCTTGATTGCTCTGTTTGCAGTGTTGTTTTTAATGTCCCATTCTGGATGAACCTGTCTACTATCATCCCACGAGTGATTCTTGGCATCACACTCTTAATTCTTGCTCTCATTCCAACCTTGAAGCAGTCAGTTGAGACATACAGAGCAATCAAGCAGTGGCAGCCTAACAAGTACATGCAGCAACTGGTGAGGGATGGAATTCTTTACTTCCTTGTGTATGTCTCCCCTTTTCCTGTACTTTCAATGCCCCTCATTCCCACCTATTCTTCTGCTGCCTACCTTCCCCTTGAGTGCAAATAAACTAACTGTTTTCCCCTATGCTTCCAGGTATACACTTAACCATATCATGATGGCCCTCATCCTCTTCCAGGAAATCACCACAATGAGTAAAACTTGGCAGCCCTTCCTGGTCTTGCTTAGCTTTACAATTATATGCCCCATAATGCCTCGGTTCATCATCAGCATACGAGAGCTGTATGATCGCGACCTTCGTGCTCGCTGGCAGGGGATCGACACCGGATTCGGCGTAATGTCGCAACCCATCGCGAGCGAGAACATGGCAGTGTCTGGCATTGGATTTGTGGAGGTTGCAACGGGACAGGGTCAGGGTCAGGAAGGAGACGAAAAGACAATCCAGCCGAAGGAGTTGGGAGATGGTGCGCATCAGGTCGTGGAAGGTAGTCACGCGGATATTGCGGAACTGATTCGACTCGAGGTATTGGGAGACGGTACGCGTCGGGTTTGAGTGGGCCTTTGACATGTTGTGTAGAAAATTGGAGAAAGGTGGCGGTACTTTTGAATGGCGACTGGGTTATTTATTTTAACCGATACATATGCCTTGTCTTTCCGACTTTTGTGTACAAACGTAGAGATTGTCTGCAACGATTTTCTTGGCAGCCCTTGTGATATAGTTCCATCCTGCGAAAACTTCTGTGAGCGACGTCACAGGGCAATTGTGAAAATCAGCGCAACGCCGACTTCGATTGTGGGGGCAGACAAGCAACGTCTGAAAGTAGACCCTCGGGGAATCATTGCCAAACCCCACGACGAAGTAGTTGTTGTCGGTGGAACACAAATATACATACTGTCAAATCACATAACTCACGTTTGAGTTGCTTAGTGACCAGATGTGTTCTCAACGAGCAGTGTGGGGCAAAGGAAGCGGTCATCCGGAGAGCATTGAGACAGGATCGAGTCCAGGGTAGCGAGGTACCTGACAATATGCTGCTCTGTTCGTCCAACGTGGTCTACAAAGATAAATGATATAAGGACCATAATTTCTCGACCTAGCCATACTGGGATTAGCGCAGGCCAGATTGATACTTCTCAAGCAACTAACATCCGTTTGGCGCGCCTTGGTTGAAGAGTTAGTAAGAGCGCGATCAAGTGGTGTCCATCGACAGTTTGACACGCACATTATATATCTTG
>JBBPRB010000940.1:0-11659 GCA_038092815.1 Hortiboletus rubellus | reverse complement strand
CCGTTTAGTGACAGGTCTTGCGTGTTACTAGCTTTTGCAAGCAAGGTTTCTCTGGGGAACTTTTGCACGCACACGTGATCGGGTCAAGTGATTACGGTGGCTTACTCAGCAGAGTGAGCGCATCTCATAATGCCATGTTTCTCCTGTTTGTGCGTCTTCGTGCAGCGCTGTGCATCACAAGAGTATTATAGACTGAGGGGAATTTGCGACAAGATGAGTGTGACCAAGGCATGTTATCTGTCGCTTTGTACTCGTTTGCATAAAGCTGCAAAACAGAAACATCATATTTATACTGTCCATAAAAGCGATCCAAGCTTGCGCTTGCCACGCGCCATCACCACTGATATCCACATCCCAGGCAAGGTCACGGTCGCTCGCGGGCGGCGGCTCCCAAGTGTATTCAAAGCTTGAGCGCGTCTGCCCACGTGATCATTCAGATGCGTCACGTGGAAAAGGGCATCTGTTTCCTCCAGAGTGCCAGCCTAGGCAGGCGGCCGCTCCGATGGTATCTGTCACTGTGATGCAACACGCGTCCAGTGCCAGAGTGTCTATGATACCCGGCGCAAGACGGTGAAGCGGACAGAAGGTACAGACTCACATACAGGCCTTAGAGACGGGAGGAGACCCAGGAGGTTCGGGACGCGGAGGCGGCGAGTGATGTGTCTAGTGTGTGTATCTTGCGATGCTGTCTCGTCCGGACCTCGGGGCTGGGCGGCGTGGTCAATATCACACTCGATAGCCGCCGAGTGTTTGCGCCGGACTCGCGTCGCATGATGGCCATGTAACCCGTGGAGCGTAGGAGGCAGGCCTCGCGAGGCTATGACGCTTTAAAAATTGGAATAGACGCGTGTTGTTCATCTGAGTGATGGACGTTCGCCGGAGAGAGAGGGAAGGGGGGGATAAAAAGATTGTATAGGAGATTTCGGTCCCTTGTGTGCAGAGGTTGGTTGCAAAAATGCACAGGGACCGCCGTAGCGGCTACATGCCAACGTTTCCTCCCTAATAGCCACTCGCGGCCATTCCCTCTCTTTCCCGCATTCTCTCACTTTCTTTTTTTCTCCTCTCATCCTACGATGCCAACATGCAGGCGCAAACGTGTAGTGCTCACAGAACCCTCCCAAGCCCTCCTCCAAGCCGCACAGTCGAGCCCCGACAAGGAGGTTTATTATTTGCATCAAACCGGAGAGATATTTGAAACCTACGAGTGCGTATGACTGACTACCCCCTCGCCCTTCCCTCACAGATCTTCCTCCTCGTCCCCAGGGCTTACGCGGCGAGAATGTCCTTCTACAGACTGAAACAGTTTCAGTGCGAGGTCACAGGCAAGAGTGGCCTTGACTACTTCCAGGCGCTCGAGAGCGAACAGCAAGAGGCCCAGACAATGCATTCCAGGTTCCCTGAACCACTCAAGGCCGCTGTTCTCAAGGCGGTTCAATGGCGTACGTGCCCCTTTTGTCCGCCTCCCTGTCATTGTGATTGACATACTTCGGATACGAACGCAGAGGTCGTTGGCCGTTTAGACCATTTAGTGGAGGCTGTTTTTGAACGATTCAAGGACCGGTACTTCTCAGATGAAAGTACGTCTTCGTCTTGTAAAGTCTCATCAGTGTTGATCGTTTATCCCGCCAGGGGTTTTCGTCGATGTACAGGGGGACAAGTGAGCTGGTGCTTCATTAACATTCAACCATCTCATACCCTTCAGGTTCTACGCCAAAGTCGTTCGAGTGTATCCACCAAAGCCATCCTCCGAGGTTGCAGAGACTTTGCCGCCAAACCAAGCCTCTTCCTCAACTTCTCCGGTTCAGAGCCCCCCGGTGGACACCACTATCGATGTACAAATACATAAGATCGGAGGTGACCTCAAGATACCCGCGAAAGAAGCACACGCCAAGGATGATCCGCTCCAGTACATTTACCAGGTTCAAATTCTGGAAGAACCCCATGATAAAAGTCATGAAAAAGGAAAGGCTGTTCAAAAGGACAAGGGGCAGTGGAGTGGTAGATTGGTTGATGTTCGGTGCAACATGATGAGGCATGTCGATATCATGATGTTGGAAGTGTATGGTCTAACTATCTTTCTTCTGGCAGTCGTGACCGCCTGGCTTTCTCAAAGTCAATTCTCCGGAGGTTCATCCGCGATTGCGTTGACCGCGATGCAGCCGTGGCTTCACCTTGGACTGTAAAAGAGGCAATTGCCAAACACTATGGTGTGGATTCTATTATGCCAGAGGAAACCCGGAGAGGCGTCGAAAACATTAAAAAGGGTGAGATTGACAAGCGGAAAAAGATTTGGGAGGACAAGGAAGGACCTCCAACGAAGAAACAGAAGAAGTTGACGGCAGTTCAAGAAGAGAGGGGTGAGTTGATGCTACCCATCTCGTACATTCTGAGTCTGTCTAAGCGAAAGCTCTTACTGCTTCTGCAGAAAAGCGAGAGCGGGAAGCACGTGAGAAGGTAGAAAGGCAGCAGAAAGTCAAAGAAGAAGCTGAACGGCTTGCGGCGGAAAGGAAAAAGAAGAAACCCATACGCTACCCGACAGAGGATCTGGATGTTCACATCTCGGAAAAGGAGAAGAAAGCTGGCGTCAAAGTCAAGAAACCGATTCCTAGTCGAGCGCACTTGCCTTTCGGTGAAGACCAAGCTACTTTCGAGTCTTTTCTAATGGCCTGGAATTTCTTGGTTGTGTATGGGTGAGTAGGTGTTATGCTCGATCAGAACTTCTGTGCCGACGTCGCATTTGTAGTCAGCCATTGCACATCTCTCCTTTTACGATGGACGACTTCGAACACGCGCTTCGGCACTCCGTTATAGAACCATCATGCCCTTTGCTCTGCGAGATACACGCTGCGCTCATTTATAACTTGCGCACTGTGCCATTTAGTCGCCACAGTGCGGTGCTTTCTTTATTGCGTGTGAAGAATACTCTGGAGGAACAGCACAAAACTCTGGGCATTACGATTGACCAGCTGGCGGCTGCGATGGCTGACGTAGGCAACAACTGGGAACGCGTTCCGCTTCGCACCCAAGATGCGAGGGCAGGCTGGGAAGACGCCTTGGTTGGATGTCTGAAAGACGTAGGTGGTGCAACGCTCGTACTTATGGTCGCTAAGGGACTTCTCCAGCATGCGACATTGAATAATTTCCCCCGCCTACGAGAGGTACTGACGAGGATGCTCTTTGCCCCTGAGCCAATTGTGGAATCGTCGCCCTGTTCATCCAGTTCACGGGTTTCCACACCTGTTTCTTATTCGTTAATGTCATCACCCGGGGAGCGCTACCACGCTCTTCCACCTCCTGATCGGATTGCTATCTTGGCCTTTTTATGCAATCTCTCTGTGTCGAGCAAGGCAATCCATACCCATATGGAAGGATGCGAGGAATCTTTGACTGCGTTGCGGAAAGAAAAGATTGAAATCAACCGATTGAAAAAGCAGTAGTAAGTACGACGTGGAGACATCAGTGTGCAAAAAAGTGATGATTATCGACAGTACCGAGGAGATGAACGCCCTTGTGGGCGACACGGGATCGAAGAAAGAATCAACACCTGTCGGGACAGAGGAAGACGTTGCTACGCATGATTCTAGTGATCTATCAGATGCACCGTCAGAGGAGGGTTCGGAGACCACTTCAGCGAACAGTAGTGGTCGGCAGAAAATCACACCACGCCAAAAAGATCTCCGCCAACGAGCCCATGCTCAAGCACACGCGAAGCAAAGGGAAATTGCTCGCGCGAAAGTTGCCGCAGAGAAGCAAGCACAAGCGGAACACCGCCGTCTGGACGAAGAAGTCAACAAACTCGAACGCCGACTCGAGAGCATCGAGCGAGAGTTTCGAAAGCTGCTTGGAGCCATCAGAGCTAAGCCCCTTGGCAAAGATCGATTTCACAATCGAGTCTGGTGGTTTGACGGTATGGGTTCCATGTCTCTGTTGGGTAGCGGAGGCGTTGTCCAGTATGGTACTGGTCGTATATTTCTTCAGGGGCCAACTGGAATGGAGCTGGAAGTGATGTCAAGAAGAGAGGAAAGTGACGTTGATGCCAGAAGACAGGAAGAAGAGGGTGAGGGTCTCTTGGCTCCTGGAGAGTGGGCAGTGTACACGGAGCCCGAGGAGGTAGGGAAGATCTTATCGCGTGCTCACAGTATAGCTGACCAAATCATATCAGGTGGACGAGTTTGTGGCATGGCTTAATTCGAAAGGAGTCCGAGAACTAGCACTCAAGAACGCGTTCACGAAATGGTGGAATCATATCGCACCCGGGATACGTAAACGTCTCTCGGTGTGTTATCTTGCTAATGGCGAGAAGACCAGCTGACTAAATTCGCACTAGGACCTGAATGTGAGTGCCAAACTTCCAGAAGCCCGCCGTTCGACAAGGGTAAAGACAACCGTCGGACATGATATCTTGAGGGAGTCTTATATGATGTGGACGAATCGTCGAGCGGTTAACTCTTCGTAGGAAGCGATTCGTTGTGTACTTATTGGATGTTCGACTTGGTTATCTCCACTCATACACAGCATAGACACAATATTTATGACGTTGTTCGGACCGGGCGGATCATGAATGGCTGTCTCCGATTGGCTGCGCACAAGGATCTTTTATGGATCTCCGGACACCAGAACCATCATTTACTTCGATATTTGATTCTATCGGAGCTTGCTTGACACGTATTATATATATTGTCAGGGATGTCCGCATCGCCTGTTCCTGCTCCCAAGCTTGCTCTGCACTGTCGAGAATGTCTTCCCTTCCAAATTCCTTTACTTATGGTTCTGTCTCAAGTGTCCACAGCGTCAGGGATGCATTTGCTTCCTGTAAGTACCTCCGTCGCTCCTGCCCACGTTCGTCCGGATCATGCACTCTGTAGATTATAGGTCACAGTACTATCCCAGTTCCAATGTGCAAACATCTGATGTGGCTAGTGGTTTGTCCAACGATGAACCCCCCCTATCAGAGCCATTGGACCCCTCAGACTTGGCTGATAGTTCGTGTGCGGAAAGACATCCTCGGTGCATGGATATATCAGAACAGAACACTGCATCATTCCAAGTTTCCGGGGCGGCTCTTCAAACTGCAGGTATGGGAGGACACCCTGGTCCTCAACCCATTAGAGCTCCCAGGGGTCGCGAAACTACCCCTTTACTGAGGAAAGCCGCTTCATTCACGGTGTTCTCATCTAAACCTACCCCAGTCTCGGTTGGTCGCATAAATTACAACTCTTTGACTCACCCGCATGATCCCAATATTGCCCCTCGGATTTCAACTCCTGTCCCTTCTGCGTCAATTGTAGAGCATCGTTACAACGGCAAGAGTACTTATGGTCAAACAGTAAGTCCGGTGGAAAACCATATGTTCAAGAGATATTCAATACCGGTTCCAGTTGTTCAATTGCATCGCAGTGCTTTTGGGGATAGGTATGCTCTCCGAGCCGCTTGCATTCGCATATGCTGGATGGTTGTGGGGCACGGTCCTTATCGCCTTTTTTGGCCTCATCACTTGTTACACGTAAGTAAGTTGTTCTCAGTGTGTGATGAATTGGTTTAATCCTGAAATCCAGCGCAAAAATGCTCGCGCACGAGATTCTGGATGACCCCCGTTTGCGTTCATATGCAGACATCGGTCGAAAAGCGTTTGGTCCCAGGTCATCCCTACCGACAAACATCTTGTTCTGTCTCGAGCTGTTTTCTGTCAGGTATCAATGGATATATTTATTTTTTCCGGCATCGATCTGATAAACCGAATTTTTGCAGTGTTGTTCTCGTCACCCTGGCGGCTGATTCCATGGAGGGGGTCTGGCCCGCCTACTCTGCCAACACCTACAAAGTCTTTTCCCTTTTCATGTAAATGATGTTTTCCTTGTTCTGTTGGCATTCAGGTGTTTACATCCCACTTGCGTAGTTTGGCCCCCACGGTTTTCATGCCCTTATCTATACTTTCTTACACATCATTGTTGGGAATTAGTTCGACGATAATCATCATCGCAGTGATATTCGTAGATGGCTTGTCAAAATCAGATTATCCAGGCAGCCTATGGAGTCCAGCACACACATCTCTTTCTCCAGGAACTCCTGGAGAGGTTGGGATAGCGTTCGGTTTGTTCATGGCTGGGGTGAGTATCCCCTGTTTGTTCTGTATAGTCGCAGGATTGAGTCTTCAGTCAGTTCTCTGGCCACGTTGTTATACCCTCGCTGGCTCGCGACATGGCAGACCCGTCGCAATTTGATCATATGGTCAATCGGGCGTTTGTAAGCCAATTAAATTTTGTGCTGGGAAATGTGCAGTTGAATTGCTTCAAAGTTGGTTGCAACATGTGTTTATGCCATTATCGGGTACGCGGGGTATATTATGTTTGGTAATTCAGTGAGCGATGAGGTACGGTTATAAATCTCGGTTTCATGCTGCATTATCTCATTCTAGCACTGCAGATAAGCAGGGATTTACTCGCCACGCCTGGATATAATTCAACACTAAACCAAATAGTGATGTGGCTTCTTGTCATTACTCCTTTGTAAGAAGACGTCCACCATGTCTCGTAATTTTCTCATGTTTGCCATTAGATCGAAGTTTGCTCTGAGCACCAGGCCAGTACGTACTACTTGTATTACTACGTGTTGTGCAACTTGCTGATCATCTAATATAGTTGAACATCATTTTAGAGAGTATGGTGGGCTTGGAAATCCCTTCTCCACCCACCTCGGTAGAGGACGGGAAAAGATCGACACCAGGGAACTCACAGAACTTGACGAAGCAATTTCTCGTGGCTCTTGAGCGCATCATGGTCCCAGTCATGTCTATCCTGGTCTCAATCATTGTTCCACAGTTCAGTTCCCTGATGGCATTCCTGGGCTCCTTCTCTGCCTTTGTCATTTGCGTCATTGGCCCGGTTTCCGCAAAAATTGCGATGACCGGACGGTGTCAATGGTACGACGCAGCTTTACTGGGTGTTTCCACTTTGATGGCGGTGTGGGGCACATTCTCCGCGTTTTGGACGACGTGAAGGTTGTGGTTTGTACGTGATTGCAAATCAAGATGGAGGAGCGATGGGTTCAGAAAGTAAATGTTATTGACACGATAGAATTTACACTGGCTTGGAGGCCAACCAGCACATATCGTAGACGCACAATACAACTACTTTGCTTGCACGGAGTGTGCGATAACCTTCGATAATTCTACAAGGCCGGTGAGACGACATATTTGGGGGGGGGAGCCACTCACGGGGTAATGTTACATTTTCACGAATGATAACGGATTCTATCTGGTTATCCGGATTGGGAGGGATCGAGACAACTTGACCATCAACGGTCCATCCCTGCTTTGAGGCCCAGGCTACGAGCTCGGTCCCCGCGAGATCAACATATGACCCAAGTCTTTCCAACCCTATGCGCGTAAAAGTAGCTTTGACGGCACGCGCAGCTACCTCTCGAATGGCGTCCTCAAAACCTATACATTCGATGGTGTAATTTTCTCTTAGCGACTCGAGCTCTTCAGACCTGTAAAAAGTCCAAAACGTTGGGAAGCGACACTGATGGAGGAGATCATGAAGGTTCGTGAGAATTGGGAGAAGAGTCGGGAGAGGGTCTGGTTCATCAGTGTTGGTGTTGGGAAGTCTGTCATCTAGGAGGGATATGCAAAGGTTGAAATCCGGGAAAGGCTCAGCGGTCAGGGCTTTGAGAAGGATGTTGATAACCACATCTGGGTTATTGAGGTCAGGATTAAATTGGTACCTATAAAGTAGTTAGTCCCAAGGATGTGTTACAGGAAACTAAACATGCAGTTTCAGGATGGCAAGATTGGCGAGGCAATCGTACTCCCCGCTTCTGATCTGATGGTAGAGGTAGTCCTCCAAAATCCCGACATTAGATGGGTTATATCGATCTAAAATCGACTGGGTCTCTCAGATTCCAGGGACCTGCGTAAAAAGACGTACCAACACCCGACACGAGGTTTTCAATCAACTCTGTCCGTGTGGATGGTGTTAGCCATTCCGCGGTTGCTGAAGCCATTTTGCCTTGATTTTTCACTTAGTCAAAGTCAGACCGTTAACGGTTCAGGTGAAGCAGTGCTAGTGACCCCAGAACCGTGCGCTCAAACCACACTGAGATATAATTTCTCATCGGGGCATCATCTTCGTTCAGAGGGGTCATGAATGTCGACGACGAAGCTCGGACACCATCAACCAACCCAGCGTGCCAAAACAGCATCATGTTGTGCAAGCAATCTGATGCCATGGCCGTAGATCACCTTCCAGAAGATGGACACTCTCAATCAGCCGCCGTGGCCAAAGAACAAGCGGTCCTGCGATCAAGACCAAATTATCGCGCAAAGTTTATCCTCAGTGGACATACGATGTCGATATCCTCCCTGAAGTTTAGTCCAGATGGAAACTTGCTCGCGTCTTCTGGTGCATTCATTACGTCCATCCAAATCGAATTGACCGACTGTTGTCTCTATCGAAGCAAGCCGCCGACAAGCTAGTGAAAATTTGGGACACGCATACTGGTGAAATTCTTAAAACATATGAAGGCCATCACGAGGGGGTCAACGACGTTGCATGGTCGTCTGACGGAGATTTCCTTGCATCTGCATCGGACGATAAATCGATCTTCCTTTGGGATATGGAACAGGTAAAACTTTGCAGTGCTCTGGTTTACTCGGACACTTATTCAAACGTACCAGGGAAACCTTGCTAAAGTATTACATGGTCACACCAACTTCGTATTCTGCGTGAACTTTAACCCGAGATCAAATCTTTTGGTCTCCGGAGGGTACGACGAAACGGTACGCGTTTGGGATGTGGCAAGAGGTCGGTGGTCCTCATATTGAAAGAGTCGGATCAGCCCGCTTACTGTGTACTAGGGAGGTCCTTAAAGGTTCTACCTGCGCATTCCGACCCTGTGACAGCTGTCGGCTTTAATCACGACGGCACCCTGATAGTGTCATGTGCCATGGATGGGCTAATGTGAGTGACAAGTTGTGCATGAGGCGGATTGGGAACGTGATACCGTCTTAGCCGAATATGGGACTCTGAGTCGGGACAATGCCTGAAGACATTGGTGGACGATGATAATCCGATATGGTCCGTGTGGTCCATTGGCAGATTGTCGATCCTGATCCTCGATGTAGTTCTCACGTGAAGTTTTCACCGAACTCGAAGTTCATCCTGGCTGCTACACAGGATTCTACCATCCGACTGTGGAACTACCAGAATTCACGCTGTGTCAAGACATATACAGGACATACCAACCGCACGTACTGTCTCTTTACATGTTTCCTTACAACCAACGGTCACTATGTGGTAAGCGGTAGCGAGGATGCCAAGGTCTACGTGTGGGATTTGCAGAGCCGCGAGGTTGTGCAAGTCCTGGAAGGGCACAGGGGTGAGTGGGCTTTACCTTTGCGACACTGCGTTTAATCATGTGGTCAGATGCTGTGCTGGCTGTGGCTGTGGGTGTTTTGGTGTGATACGCTGGTGGTGTTGCTAATGGCTGCGGAAACAGACGCACCCCGAGCGGGCCATGATCGCCTCTGCCTCGATGGAGAAGGATTTGACGATAAGGCTATGGTGTGACGAATCGGAGTGATCCTTGTAGAATGTACGAGCAATCCCACTGCATGAGTCAGCGATTGAAACTCCGACACCCCATTATATAAACCCTCTCAGACGGCTGTCCCAGCCGCAGCGTCGTCTTGATACCATCCACAACACTCTCCTCTCCCCACCTCGCTTAACTTTGTCCGCAATGCAGATCTTTGTAAAGACTCTGACCGGAAAGACCATCACTCTCGAGGTCGAGTCCTCCGACACCATTGATAATGTCAAGGCCAAGATTCAGGACAAGGAGGGGCAAGTGTCTCGGATTCCCCTTCATGCACTCGTCTCACATCCTACGTAGCATCCCTCCCGACCAGCAACGCTTGATCTTCGCTGGAAAGCAGCTTGAAGATGGTCGCACCCTTTCTGACTACAACATCCAGAAGGAGTCCACCCTCCATCTAGTGCTCCGTCTCCGTGGCGGAATGCAAATCTTCGTAAAGACCTTGACCGGCAAGACGATCACCTTGGAGGTCGAGTCTTCGGACACGATCGACAACGTGAAAGCCAAGATTCAGGACAAGGAAGGTATTCCTCCCGACCAGCAGCGTCTTATTTTTGCTGGGAAGCAGCTGGAGGATGGTCGTACTCTGTCCGACTACAACATCCAGAAAGAATCCACGCTCCATCTCGGTATGTTAACCATATGTATTTCTTGTCCCGACTCTGATTTCCCGTAAAGTCCTTCGTCTCCGTGGTGGTATGCAGATTTTCGTCAAGACTCTTACCGGCAAAACGATCACGCTGGAGGTGGAATCATCTGATACCATCGACAATGTGAAAGCCAAGATTCAAGACAAGGAAGGAATTCCTCCTGACCAGCAGCGCCTCATCTTCGCCGGAAAGCAGCTGGAGGATGGCCGTACGCTTTCTGATTACAACATTCAAAAGGAGTCGACCCTTCACTTGGTGCTTCGTCTGCGTGGTGGCATGCAAATCTTCGTCAAGACTCTCACCGGCAAGACCATCACGCTGGAGGTAGAGTCTTCCGACACGATTGACAATGTCAAGGCGAAAATTCAGGACAAGGAGGGCATTCCCCCAGACCAACAGCGCCTCATTTTTGCTGGCAAGCAACTTGAGGATGGGCGCACCCTCTCCGACTATAACATTCAGAAGGAGAGCACGTTGCACCTTGGTAAGCCGCTTGGTTATATGCCATCGAATTCCACTGACAGTATTCACTTCAGTCCTTCGTCTGCGTGGTGGATGCTGAATCTCGTATGGAATCGGTCGGCTGTACTAGTGTATCATTGTTGTATCATTGAGAGCATTCAATTTCGACTTGTTTGATGTCACACTTGTTTGTATCTCAGACTCAGAAATTTGTGAACAAGGCCGATTGGGAGAATGGCTGGTGGGCTATGTAGGTACAGGCTCGTTCAGATCTTCAGAGGGTGATCATCAATACTTCCATGCTTTCTACGTCTTTTGCGCTTTCGCGCAGCAGGGATTGTCGTACCCTCGGTATTAGTACGCTCCCTTTTTTGTCCTGCCACTGGATCAGCCTTATCGCTAGTACGGGAGGTAGAGGTAATTTGTCCTGCACGATGTACCGCCTTTTTCTTCACGCTGAGAGGGTTTGGACCTTTGGGACCCCTTCTTCTGCGAGGAGGTGCAACTGGGTTATCAGCTCTGATGGCAGCTAGCTCCAGAGCGCTGGGCCGGAATGCCTCTTCTTCGTTCTAGATCCGATAATCAGTGGATGCATGGCAGGTCTAGTAGGTGACACGCCTGTTGTTTGGCTCTCAACGTTGCATCGCTCGGGGGTTCTAAAATCATCACTGCACGATTGATACGGACAATCGGTACTGCAGGTATCAGCCGAAGTTTGATGCGAAGCGTTTGCGATTGGGTCGCTATGACGTAGCGATTCCTGTTGGAATCACCTATAGAGACGTCAAGACTACCTTGCATCGACTGAAAAGAAGATAGGCTTGCCGACTACACTTGCGATGCATTCTTCTCCAACTATGGCCTCTCTATGGTTACATTTTCTACGTTCGAATGATTTTGCGAGATCAACTGCCGCCTGCAGTGACTCTCCCTGCAGATAAAGTTCATGAATG
>JBBPRB010000939.1:0-11665 GCA_038092815.1 Hortiboletus rubellus | reverse complement strand
CGTACCACGTCAAACCGTGCCTTCATGTATGAATTAAGGCCGGTTTCTCCCCAGATACGAGGCTTATTTCGCGCGATATATGAGTATTTTCAACGTGGGGGACGCACGACTGCCGGTTTATTACCTACCAGGTAACCATGATGTAGGGTTCGTCTCTCCTCTGTCTGTACTGTATGTAGCATCTCATCCAGTCCCTCTTCTAGCCTTGGCAATTTACCTCCATTCTCTCTTGAAGTTGATACGCGTTACAACTCCCACTTTGGTCCTCGGAACTATCGCCGTACCATTGGGAACCATACCCTCGTGTTCATTGATGCTCCTGCCCTCGTCGAAGAAGACATTGTGCGTGCTGATCGTGGACACACGTTTGACAGTTGGCCTGCCGTTTCCCATGGCCCAGTGGAGTTTGTGAAGCAGACTACGTCGGCTGGTTTTCCAGGTCCCGTCATCTTGTTTACACACATCCCTCTTTCTCGTCCTTCAGATGCATCCTGTGGTCCCTTGCGTGAGAAAGGGACGATACGGCAAGGTTATGGGTTTGGTTATCAAAATACACTCTTGGATGACGCAACAGAGTTCTTGCTCCAATCCCTCAAGCCGTCTCTCATTATGAGGTTTGTCGATACTTCATATATGGAACGTACCTCTGACTGCCTAACAGTGGTGATGACCATGACTACTGTGAATATGAACATACTATCACCTCATCTAATAAAAAGGTTCAAGAAGTCACCGTCAAGTCAATTTCCATGGCAATGGGAATTGGCCGGCCAGGCTTTCAATTACTATCACTGATTTCAACCGTACCCTCCCCAGATCACCTCATGCAAACCCCAGTACCCCCTCCTTTGCACGCCCCTTGCTTAATGCCAAACCAATTGGGAATATACTTGTATATCTACATTCCACTTGTATTGCTTACTCTTTTCGTACTGCTCGCCTTTAACATCGTTCGCAACGGAGGCATCGGGTATCAATCGCGGGGGAGAAAGTACAGTCGTCAAGACACTCCCGAGGCGTTACACGAATTACCCCGGGACAACTCGTCACACACTACGGATGCCGATTCCTTCCTTCCATCACCCGCAAATAAATCACGAGAACACTACACACCCCTGCGCGGTCGATCTTACTCGTCACCCTGGACATGGACATTCACTTTCGGTGGCCATCGGCGCCGCATCACGCTTCCAAACCCAGTTGGAAACTGGCGTTCGAAGGCCGATCATCGAATGCCTCGGCGCAACGTAGGGGTGTTCGTCGGATTACTGCGCGATGCGGGGATGGTAGCGTGGCCACCTATCCTCGTGTATTTAGGGATTTCGTTATGGGTTATGCAGTGGTAGCATCCACATCAGGTGCTTTGGGGGGTTGTCAGTATCGTGGACATTCTCAAGGGAAATAATATGATCGCTCGGCTCGCGTTCGCGCTCTATTCTGGACACTGGCAGGAGTTGTCTGGTTTACTTTCTATATGGTCTGCCTCACGGTCGTTTCGTATTTGAATTCTGTTGCGATATCATATTCAATACATGTCTTTGTACGGAGTGATCTTGTGGTACCTTGCAGTCGGGTTCCTAACCTCAGGCCACAGCACTGGTCCGCATATCGCCGTCTCAACGGCCAATGATCGACCTGACACGGAAGAGCCAGCTGAATTCTGGTATCCGTCTCCTCCGAGGCTGAAATGTGTAACCAGGGGTTACTAGTTGAAACGCTCAGTTCACAGGAACCAATCACTGGCAGAGTCAGAATCAACAGTTAGATTGGGGTGCCTTTGAATCAACCAATCTGAAGAATCTCGGGCCTAGAGCAAGGGTCGAAGGCGAGTGCGGAAACCAGTATTCAACATGTATATCTATACTTGAATACATGTACCTGGACCGTAACTCCCTGAGTAAGTTATGCAAGACTACGGGTTCCAACACATTGTCAACGTCACTGTGTGAGGAATACACAGGCACCCAGGGGGGCTCTCCCGCCAAAGAACCCGCTCGAGGTTCCTGTGCAACTACGAACGTAACGCGGGTATTGAACGCACCCGTGGGACGTCCTCTTGACATTATTGACATCGCAGTAGACAAGCATTTTGTATCGCAGAGGGCAGCCGTATCGTGTGACAGATATTAATAGACAAAGATGTTCCGGTACGCACGGAACCAATAGCCCCGCAGGCTGCATTGCGGAGGCGCAACTTCACTTTCCGTAGAGGGCACGGGACTCCGTCACAAGTCAACCTGGCCCCGATCATCGACGCCTCGATCAATTGATCCGACTTCGTCGTGGAAGGGCGATAACACGCACGGCAGACGTCATGGTGGATGTACGAGATTGTATCGTGAACGGTAACTTCACGAGTAGACATATCTATATCGAGTTAGATCGACAAAGCCGTTGTGCGTTGCAGATGAGAAAAAGAACGTGGCCAGTGGGTCGTGAATCGCCCTCGGGGATGGTTACTTACATGGATGAGGACAGTAGAGTTCTGGTGTTGGGTGAACAATCGGAGGAGATTGCGCCACTGGATGATTTGAAGGGGTGCTGTGTGTCCAAGTTTGATGCGCGGCGCAAATGGATGGAAGCAGATGCTGACGGGGGTCATGGCATCACCCTTATATGGCGCCTCGTGGCTTCTGGACAGTGAAGTGCCATGACACTATACTGTATTGAGGGTCTTAAGTGGAGCTCGCGAAAGACGCTTACGACCCCTGTAGGACACGAGTCAGCTCGACAGCATATCGTAGAGGTGTAGTGAGGGTACGGATGTTGCGTATATGTAAATGAAGAGATAAGGATATCGGATGGGTTCGGGTACATTCGTGCGAGAAGGAGAGAAGCGGCGAAGGGGGTTAGATACGGCGCAGGCACTGCAGCCATATGGAGGACACGCACCGCAAATGTACCGAGCGAATCCTGACACGCTGCCATTAGTGCATTCGAGATGCCAGGGACCCCCGATATGTACAAGGCGGCCAGAAAGTTGAGCGTAATCGTTTATAAAAGCAACATGGACCTGGACGGCAACGTTGTCACCACAACCTAGGGATTCCGGTCAGAGGGACCATTTCGCGATTTTATGCAGGCACGTTCGTCTTGCCAGCCGACCCACCTGAACAGTTATAATCCCCTCCGTCGCCCCAGCTACCCGCTCACCCACCTTAGACAGTCACCCCCGCGCCTTGTATCCCCGCCCCCGCCCCTCGCCCGCTACTACGCTCTCGACACTTGGCCTAGTATAACCGAGCGAAGGTCTGTTTGCGAGTACATCATCCCGGAGGAAGCCCAGGACCTGAGTTCGGACTTGTCCGCGACGCTCCACAACCATATCGATCTCAGCCTAGAGTATCTAAAGCGTCACCACAAACCAAAAAGCACCCTCAACCGAGCCGCTTCTGACCCCCAAATCCTCTCTACAAATTCGACTCAACCCGTTCACGTACCAAACTCTCCGTACGTCTCTTCCTCCCCCATCCCACCGCCCATCACCTACACCTTCTTCCAGCACAATGGCTACTCTAGCCCCACGCGCCGATTCCCTCCAAGCCCGCGTTCGTGGTAGCAGTCACATCGACTTCAAGACCGCCACTACCGGTGTCGCCGCCAAGGCCATGCGCAACGAGATCAGTCGTCTCGTTGGCACCGTCGAGGCTCCCGCTACCAAGAAGGTGTGTTCTATCCACTTGCCGCTTATCCACCTGATGATCTGAGCGTCGCAGGCATTCGATACCGAGATGCAAGCCTTCTTTTACCTCTTCACCCGGTATCTCTCGGAGCGTGCAAAGAGTGTCGATCTGTCAGTATTTCCTTTTTCGCTCTATAGCCCAAAGGTCCTCATGTCCACGGTCCATTTTAGTGACTGGGATCGCATCAAATCTCCTGCAGAGGACAAGATCGTCCCCTACGACACGTTGACTGCACCCAAAGATCAGACCAACCTCAACAAGCTTGCGGTCCTCAAGGTCAATGGAGGTCTCGGTACCTCCATGGGTACGTCCTTTCCCGCATGATCGTCGATCGTCCTGATTTCTACTCAACTTCCAGGTATGACCGGTGCAAAGAGTGCTCTCGAGGTCAAGGATGACATGACCTTCCTCGATTTGACCGTCCGTCAGATCGAACACCTCAATACCACCAACCGTGTCGATGTCCCTCTCATCCTGATGACCTCGTTCAACACTCACGAGGACACTTTGCGCATCATCAAAAAGTATGCCAACCAGCAAGTCCGCATTACGACATTCAACCAGTCGCGGTACCCGCGCATCTTCAAAGAGACCCTCCTCCCCTGCCCCAAGCGTGCAGATGACGACAAGAAGCACTGGTATCCTCCTGGCCACGGTGACGTCTACAATGCACTGTACCACTCTGGTGTGTTGGACCAGCTCCTCGCCGAAGGCAAGGAGTACCTCTTCGTGTCCAACTCTGATAACTTGGGTGCCGTGTATGTTGCGACGATGACTACTGTCCCTCATTGCTCATCCACTGATTTTAGTGTCGACGAGAAAATATTGCAACACATGATTGAGACTACAGCCGAGTTCTTGATGGAAGTCACTGACAAGACGAAAGCTGATATCAAGGGTGGAACCCTCATCGACTATGAGGGTTCTGTTCGTCTTCTTGAAATTGCTCAGGTTCCTTCAGAACACGTCGAGGACTTCAAGTCAGTCCGCAAGTTCAAGATCTTCAACACCAACAACCTGTGGATCAACCTCAAGGGTGAGCATTACGGATTCCATCTCCTTGGTGGCCATTGACTGTGTCGCAGCGCTGAAGAGAATCATGGTGTCTGAGGGCATGGAACTGGAGATCATCATCAACCCCAAGATCAACGATGACGGTCAGGCTGTCGTCCAGGTATGTATTCGATGAGCAACAGATGTATGTTCGCTGTTGAACTCGGAGCACAGCTTGAGACCGCCGCTGGTGCTGCCATTAAGCACTTTAAGAATGGTCACGGTATCAACGTTCCTCGTTCCCGTTTTCTTCCTGTCAAGTCCTGCTCCGACTTGCTTCTCATCAAGAGTGACATATACTCTCTGCAACATGGTCGGCTTGTCCTGAACGAAAGTCGGATGTTCGAGACCACTCCTGTGATTAAGCTTGGTGACCATTTTAAGAAGATTCAACAATTCCAGAAGCGATTCAAGAAGATTCCCAAGATCATTGAGCTCGACCATCTTACGGTCACTGGAGATGTCTCCTTTGGAAGGAATGTCACGTTGAGGGGGACTGTCATTATTGTCGCCAATGAGGGCCAGCGAATTGACATCCCTGACGGTTGTATTTTAGAGAACCGTACGTACTTTTGTGTTCATCCCACTTCTGTCTTTCCTAATCCAGGCGATCTAGGCTTGTTGTCCGGAAACCTCAACATGATTGTACGTCTCCCTCAGGCTGACTTGTTCGGCGTTGAACTCACCTTTTCCCTCAGGAACTGTAAACGATCGCAACCTCGTAAGAGCTTTGGTGACGTTTCCGAAGACTGAACCTCTTGATGCTTGTTTTTCTCGACTTTGGCTTTTCGCATCGGATTGTGGACTTTCAGACACCTTAATAATAGAGCACTGCCAACAAACCTTCGTTCTTCTTTCATGCGTGTCCGTGTCTTGAGTGTTGATAGCGGTAAGTAGGATAGTTGGTGTTTATAAGTGTATCACTTTGTTAGATGTCCTGTGATACTTGATTAATGAACGAACCGCCTCCTCTCCAAACCTGCTGAACTCATTGTATCATCCCTGCTTAGGACCACTGAGAAAGATCAAAAGCACTGGATTTTATGGTAGAGAGTTGTTGACCCGGGTAACCCACGTCATCCATGGGCAATCTTCCATAGGTTGATCCGTATCCACACCTGCCCACCCAGGTCGGGTATGGTTAGCTGGCCCAGTGACAAACCCACGGGTACC
Source organism: Hortiboletus rubellus (assembly GCA_038092815.1). Taxonomy (NCBI): domain Eukaryota; kingdom Fungi; phylum Basidiomycota; class Agaricomycetes; order Boletales; family Boletaceae; genus Hortiboletus; species Hortiboletus rubellus. The sequence goes on along the minus strand of JBBPRB010000939.1, from coordinate 5,756 downwards.
CGGGTCTTATCCGGATACACCCGGGGTCGGATCCGACCATCTCGAGCTCGGAAGAAAACGTCAGGGCAGCGTCACAGATTCTGCTCTAATACGGGGCATGGACATCGATCGGGACCAAGGGTTTCTGTCTCAAAGTCGGTTCCAGAAATTAGACGTTCCAAGCGGGTTATGTCGATGTCGACTCTTCACGGAGGTCGTCCTCTCGGTGTGAATTGGACGTGGCCGACAACGGTCCGATACACTTTATGCATGTGTTGGAAGCTGCCAGATCCTTCCGGTATGGCTACCTGGAGTGCCTATCTTTGTCAGACACGTCCATCAGATATAAGCCCCGCATTGGACTCCAACTCGCTCAGAATCGCACTGCGACGATCTTTCACTGCTAACCATACTTGCACACTTCCAAAGCACAATGTCGTCCGGCGAGTTCATACCATCTGTCTTCCTAAACGTCATGCTCACTGGCCCTATAGCAAACGGATCCAGTGGAGGGGGTCCTCCTGATCCATCCATGATCTGCCTGTATCCACAGATGCTTCAGGCCGCCGCTGAAGAAAAGGCTAAGAAGGAGAACGCTGAACAAGCGGTGCGTGCTCGCGCCCAGGACGAGGGCAGATCTGGTCCTCCTGATCCATCCATGATCTGCTTGTATCCCGAGTCACTCAAAGCTGCACAAGAGGGGAAGAAGTAATGGGAATTGATCGGTGGCATCCGCCGTATTTCTTGTAACAAATATTGTTTGACTCTCGAGTGTAAGAAAGAATCAAGATGTGATTTCACAGATCCCACGCCTTTGAATCGCGTAGTTATTATGTAACTGCCTTCCTCATCCAGAGCCCAAGTTGGTGCGCGTTGTTGGTAGTGTTCGTCCACCATGTCCAAGACCAGTCAGCCCTCCGAGCATTCACCCAAAGACCCTGTCAGAATCGTCTATCACGCCGGAAACAGAACGTTTGCAAGATTGTTCAATGGTGATTCCACCTCTTGCCACACTTGCTGAACGCGCTCAACCTCCCCTGCACGTAGAACGTTCCCTCGAGGAAGTCAAAGATATTGTCCGGCGGAAACTTGGCCTAGGACCTGAATCCACCGTGTCACTCAAACAGATGATCGGCTCCGGCGCGCTCCTTGATCTCGAAGATGGTAAGTGAAAAAAAGTTTACTAAATAGGGTTCGGAACATGCTCAATCCAGGTGTTTCCGTGCACAGACGGTGATTTCCAGGCTTTTCGCATCCTTTTGAGGTCTTGCGTATCTGTGGACATCCAAGTCACAGAGAGCGAGCCCCAGGGTTCCACTGTGCTGCCTGTGAGTCAACCCACCTCGAGTCTTGGTGACACTCTCAAGCGGCGATTATCTCAACAGCCCCCAAAGGAGCCGTCAGCCAGTGAGCCGGCCACGACCTCGTTGGCATCGTCTTCCAGGGGGCCAGCTGGCGTAGCAGCATCTGATGAGCCCAGTGCGCCTCCCAAGGTCCGCCGCACCGTGGAATCTTCTACCACAACACCCAAGAAAGCGGAACCTTCGGCGCGGAAGCGCAAGGTGTCATTTGGTGATGCTCTCACAGGTTCTGACAAACCTGCAGAGCAGCATGCACCGACGAAGTCTGCCGCTGCTAGCCCCGTTGCGTCTTCAAAGACAGCAGGGTCTCCTGGTGCTCCAAAGCCAGCAGGCGAAGACGTGTCCCTTCCGAAAAAACGAAAGAAAGACCCTGCAGGGACGAAGGGTGTTGAAACCACCGGCGTTGTCGAGAGTCCCGCAACGAAAGCTTCTGGTACACCAAAACCCAGACCGAAGAGATCCACGGCATTGGGTCGTGGGAGCAAGGTGGGTTCTTGTCACACACAGATGCAGCTGCTCACATTTGATTACCTTGTAGGCGGTAACAAAGGACGATGAAACATCTGAGCCACCAGCGAAGAAGCAAAAGCAACTGAAAAAAGACGACAGTACCGGCCAGAAGTCTTCCGCGCGTAAGTTCCACCTCAGTGTCCTGGTTACTGCGACGTGACACTGATTCGATATTCCATAGCTATCGATCAAGATGGTGACCATCCTGCTCAACGTTTGCTAGAGTCCGGTCATTCACGCTCTTACTAATGTAGGTACCGACCAACCGATTAGCCAACCAATCATTCCGGTACACGAGGCTTCTCCCCAACCAGGTGAAGTTGGCAATTCAAAAGTTAGATATATACTTATTGGATCCTAGCGGCAGCAATACCTACAGGGTCAGGTGCGGGGGATGGTACATCAAAGAGTAAGTCCAATTCCACTTGATCGCGATCGCCAATAACGCCGGAAAAGCTCGTAAGCCAAGGCCCCCCAGAGGAACGGTTTGTGCCTGTGAGTAGTCTTTGATTGCGAAGCATTAGAGACTCATGAATGTTAGCATAGCTATCCCTCGGACGAATGCAAGTACGACTGTCCTATCCGAAGTAGCAGCAACGATTTTGTCTTTGTCTGGTTACCCGTCTAAAGCAAGTGAGATCATACCGTCTGAACTCATGACAGTGTTGGATTCCCCTGTTAGCGAAGCATCGAACGTACCTACAGGACACAGACTTCAACAAGTGGTTCTGAGTAATGAACCACTTCGGACTCCAGATCTGAATGGCCCACCGTGTCCTATTTGCATGGAAGAACCCTTCCACATACGCTATTGTTGTCCTACTGTTCTGAAAGGTCCCGATGCTATTCGAGAACGACTGGAGGAGCTTCAGAGAACGGACATGGGTGACCAGCAATCGCTAATCAAACAACTAGAGGGCCTCCTTCGTGATTCAAAAGGTTAACATTTCACTGTGTTCTCTACCCCAATTTTGACATTAACCCTGTGTCAGTCACGTCCGAGGAGTCGTTCGATACCACCCCAACTGATGACGTCCAATCGCGAATGGCCTCGCCACCGCCCAGCGCTTCTCTCCCCAGAACGCCAAATATTCTCACCAATTCTTACCTGTCTGAGGTGACAGTGGAAAGCAGAGATGAAGGGAGTAGCTCGGAAAGCTCTGATGACATGTTAGAGGGAGGAGTCGAACACCAAGAGGCATCGGCTTCCCGGAGGCAGAAAACGCCGGACGAGCGTCCTTCGCTGTCTAATGTTGATCTGGAGGCTGTCATTCGTGGGCCAGCGTCAAAGCGGCAGAGCGTCTTGCATTTGCTTGATCGCATTGTTGGGGATGAAGATGAAGAAGAGGACGAGGACGAAGCCCGATTGGAAGAAGACCCAGACGAAGAGACTGGTCGATCGAGGCGGTGGTCTAGGCACATCACACGTTCTTCCGACTCCAAGAGCGAGGAAGAAGAGTCTAGGTCGCCTTCGCCTGACACTCCAAATAGCCGAGCACCCGGTGTTCAGGTCTCCAACGAGCCTGTAGGAAAATCCGCCGAACCCCAGGGCGACAATGCTGTCGTGAGATATTCAGTCGATCCTTCTGTTCTGCAGGGACAGGATGATGACAGCAGTGAGGAGACCCATGTGGGATCCGAGGATCGCGTGGCCATGGACGAGTCGATCGGAGAGGGTGCTGCTGCTCCGGTTGAGCCCACATCTCCTATTCCTAGAGTCTCTGTTCTACAACCTTCGGATGTTCCCAGTAGCGAACCACAAGAATCCAGGCAGACAGAAGTTGACCCCATTCCCGATCGAGATGGCCGCGTGTCAGTAGCCTCCGAGGTCTCTAAGGAGGTTGGGGCCGATCCGATAGAACCTGCAGATGACTTGGAATCTCCAACTGCTTCACGCCCGTCGAACACCGATCCCATAGCACCTTCCGAAGACATCGGGTCCTTGTTCACCAGCGTCACTCAATCGGGCCCAAGGCCGGGAGTGTCGAAGCGGATCAAGACACGTACTGGCCAAATTCCAGTTGACGAGGCTGACCGTCCTGTCCTTCTCGAACAGCTGGCCACGGTGGCCATGGACGAGGTGACCCCCATAGCAGCCAGGAGAAGGTCGGGGAGAAAGGACACGGAGACGCCAGCCAGTCAGGAGCCGGCGCCAACACGGAAGAGTCCTCGGTTACTTCCGCCATCTACAAGCACGCCCGTGGTGCTGATGAACCGTAAGGCCAAAGTTGGAGCTCGATCTGGTAAAGCAACCAAGACACTCGCGAAACGGTCTGAGGAACGATTAGACACTTCGCAGAGTCGGACGCGCATCGCTCCTACCCCATCGTTGGTCGCGTGGGAAACGCTCGCAGAGCCATCATCGCCTTCTCTACAGCAGGATGAGCCATCGGTGCTCATCGACGAGCTGTTCTCCAGCCCTAAACCAGACTACATTCCTATTCGTGGGCATCCGAACAACAAGGAGAAAAAGGGCGGAACCCGCAAGCCTACCACTTCTAGTCAGGCAGAAAGCTGGAGAGGGAAAACGCGGTTACCAAGTCTCTTACCCTTCCCACATCCCCAGAACCAAACTAATCCGGTGCTAACGGCGCCTCCAGATGAGAAAGAGGGGGCGACGGATTCGGAAGAGGAGCCTAAGGTGGTCAAGAAAATGGCCAGAAAGCCCGCTGGCTATCGACCGTTATCCGAATTAGCTTCCGAGGCGGCCCTCTATTCTCCCACTCTCACGCCTGCTAACAAATCCGTGGCTAACGGGAAGGCAAAGAAACGTCCGGCTGGCGATAGTTCTTCCTCGTCCTCTTCCGATGCGGACGAGGCTAATGGGTCAGAACATATTCCTCAAGGACGAAGGGCTGGGTCGGCGCTGAAGACAAAGAAAAAGATCCGCTTGTCTAGGTCCTAAAGACAATCGCTAATCACTGGGTCGAAGTGTCTCGGTTCTGAGCTTGTACGCGATCGTCACAAACGTAACAATCATTCAAGTATTTCCTCTCTTATTTCCTCGCGTCCACCACACATCTTGTATAATGCCGGCCTGTTCCTCATTCCGTCTGCAGATATATCACACGTCGCTCCCCCCCTCCCCACTACGTCACGATTTTACTAAAAATCCGTAATACCGATTAGACCGTGTCCCGTCGTTGAATGATCGTTGTGGAGGTGAATGTCAAGGTGTATATAAGTGGTACTCAAGCCGGTAGCCAAGCCGACTACAGTCGAACCCCTTGTAACCCATACCCCCTCAGTTTAGGCTGTAAGGTATGGGTTATGAGGGGCTATGGGTTTCATGATCAGTGACTGATAACACCTGAAAAATATAATTATGTATTCTAAGACTCTCAGTTAGCTATGTATGTTAGTTTCAAGGTCGGTCATGGTCTTGGGGTAAAATAACTAGTTATCTTTGTCTCCTTCATCTGCATTCCCAAGGTGGGTGTTTCTCACCTGAACACACACAACATCGCTGTAAAGTTGCTAGCATAAGTGGTGTCAAGTTCCTCAACATATTTCTGCAACCCCTGAGCTGCCTGCAGTGCCTCACTGCATGTCAAAATGATGTCAACAGGTGTGTCTGAGTCACCATATGCACTATGTTCTGCATCCTCGGCTGAATCCTCAGCATCCTGTAGCTTCTTTGCCTCCATCACCACATCATATATGTCCTGGTCTGTTGCATCAAAGAGATTGTGAGCCTCAACAACCAGATTCAGCAGCTCAGTGAGACTCATTCAGTTGCAGTGCTGGAGTGCTCCAACTGCCTCCAGGCCATCAAGAGCACATTCAACGTTTTTTTCAGCTTGCACCAAGGGATCGTTGGGAGGTTTGGAACAAGTTGCATGAACAAGAAAAGAGATTGGGAGGGATGGCTTGACTGTATCTGCCTCTGAGCCATGGTCTGCTTCA
>JBBPRB010000938.1:0-11669 GCA_038092815.1 Hortiboletus rubellus | reverse complement strand
CGCCGGCTGAAGCATCCGGGGGCGTGAAAGGGGGTTGTGGGAGGGGCAACTGGGCAAACACAAGCCCAGAAAGAAGGAGAATGGTGCAAAGTGACCACATGAGAATACGTACCGATTAATCGTCAGAGTCGAGATTGAATGGGAGAGACCAGGTTCAACACGTGATCACGTGCTCGATGTGACATAGTCACGTTTCACTATTTCAATGATGTCATCCAGCATCCAGTTCCGTTGCGGGAAAGCGGCCCGAGGAAAGCCGTTGACTATTGCTGCGACGCAGGGGCACGCCTCTGGCTGTTCTGCTTGCAGAACCAGCTATATCAGTCTAATCAAAATTTGTGTCCTTGGCGTTGGCCTCGCGGGATTAACATTATTCTTCCCGATTTATCATTTATCATTCTCCATGCTGTTCATTGCTGTGTTGGAACGTAACCGCCAACTGCCAGTGAAAGGTCAAGGAACGTTTCGGCGGCGAAACCAAGATATACAGGACAGATTTTCGAAGATGCTGTTGGCGACAAAGAAGTTGAGGCGACGATCGCTCGCTCTCCGAACGAGCAAAGGCAGCCCTGGTTCGAAGTCGGTAAGCATGACCAAGACTTTGGAAACAGAGCCCCAGTAAGTAGTAAGTACTATGCCAGAGCACCGGGGGCTAGGTCATGACCGTTGTATCTCAGCTATGATCGATACCGCCCAGGAACTAGGTGCATCCTGGAGAGGCAGTGCTGGTGCTGTTCATGGTTTTGGATCGCTACCTTTTGGATCAAGCTCTAAAGCACTTCGGTCTTCCAGAACATACGCGGTATCACTAACCGGAAGTCGACGATCTCCCTGCATTATAACATCGGAGGTCGTTTCCCCAACCCATTCACCGTGTTGCTGTGGTCCCAAATTCTATCCGGGAAGGCACCGCAGGTGCGCTATTGGCTCGTGACACCAAGGGGACGGTTGTCACAGAATAACTCAGGGTTACGCCAGCCGCCGTGAGTGGCATATTTGCACCCGTATGCGGTCACTAGGAAATGTATGGCACTATCGAGAATCATTGACATCGCGCCAGATAACACATCCTAGAATTGATTTGTTGGCCTTTGGAAACTCCAGCCTGAGGGTGATTAATTAAAAACATGGTGGGAGTCGTTTGACATAACAGGAATTGGAGTTGGAGGGCAGAGACTACATAGGCCATCGGTACGGAGCATTCAACGTACACTTCTTGACAGAAGTTTGTCATAGCATACTCTCAAGCACGTGACCTCCACGTATGCAGGAGTCCCTCGCTAGCATTGACGGTCACCACTCCCATGTCTGTCCCCACTGTGGTCATCCACGTCGAGTTGCCCGCATATTCAAAGTCTTTCGACATACAAGTGCCAGAAAGTGCGACGGTGCTAGATATTAAACAGGCCATATCTTCCGTGTGCATTGGTCATCCTCGCCCCGAGGGTCAGCGCGTCATATGGAGAGGTCGGTACTTGCATGATCAGGAGGAGATAAGCCAATTATGGCCGGTAAGAACAGCATAGGTAGCTGCGTCAAGAGTTCTCACCTCTGTTATCCGTTAGTGCCAGGGCGACCAACGTACTGTCCATCTGTCTGTGCGACCGTCAGCTTGGACGAGTTATCCGCCAAGCGCCGATGCTACCACATCGCCTTCCTCGCATGCCGCGGCTTATCCAGCCAAACAGGGTTTTCCTATGGGGTCCCAACAACACTCCACCCCTCCTGCCTTGGACCCGGATGTCAGCCTCGCATTCATACGCTTCAAGCACTCGCAAGCACTCTGTTGGCTTTCCAACTCCAAGCTGGCTGCTCCTACTCCACTAGAAGATGTGGATATCAGGCGGAGCGCGGCGAAACTTGCCCTTGAGCGGTTGGGATATACATGGCCAGATGTATTGGACACGACCCCCCCGCTGACGACCCCCACGTCCACTGACACCCTCGACTACGAGATTACCACTATCGAGTGCGAGCATTCCATTGTAATATGTCTCTTTGTCCTGATCATGTTTATAGCGGCAAAGCATATCTCTCCCTTCTAACTCCAAGGGGCACACCTTCTCCCTTGCAGGTACACGCACTCGATGTTCTTACCTACACCTTTTCTATCCTTTCTCTTCCGCCATCGCGACCGCCACCTACGCCTACTTCATCCGTGCCAAACACGTCGTCCGTACCTCCGCATGTGAACGACCTCCTCCGAGATCTTGGTCTTCCACCTCTTCGTGCAGTACCAAATGCCAACATTGATGCTACTGTTCAGCGGGACGCTGCAGGAGCACCCGCCATCCCAGAGCATGCAGAAGGAAATGTTTTTAGAGAGATACCCGTGCGCGCTCTTCTCGCCCCGTTGCTAATGGTCGCCTTTCGAACGGTGCTCCTTCTTTATTTCTTTTCCCCCACACGCAAGCCTCTACTTGGATTATGCCTTGTTGCATGGATCATTTACGAGATGTGGACCCATGTTCGCATCGTCATTCTACGGCCATTAGATGGGGCTGGCGGCAACGGGGCGGGTCTCGGTGTGAATGGAGCGCAGGCCGGAGGAGCCGCTGATGCTGTTCCTGCTGCTCCCGTACCTCGGGACAACGATCATACTGGAGACCGTAACCCTCCGCGACCAGGTCGTGTTCCGAATACCAACCCGGCTCGCCACGCACAGCAAATACAAGGACCTCCTACACCGAGACAATCGAATGGGATTATAGATAGCCTCGCCCTTGGTAACGTCCATCCCGAGAACAAACTACTTTGGCCCCTGCAACAGCCCACGACAAATCCTGAACCGCCACGTTTCCTGCACAAATTAATGTCCTTCCTATCTCTGCTCGTGGTAACCTTACACCCAGAGGTGTATAACCGGAGAAGGGTTGCGCTTCGTCAGCGGGAAAGTCGGTTGCGCACGGAAATGAATGCTGTAGAGCGGGGTGCGGACGCAGGAAACAGTGAGCAGGTACCGAGCGAGGAAGAACAAAGGAAGGATGCGCTTAGACAACAGCTCCAAACCCAACACTCTCAACGGACGGCATGGGTTCAGCGGTACGTTGAACGCGTCAGGAAAGATGATTGGGTAGAGGAGTAGATGAGTATCTAACACCTTCATTTGTACACCCCTCGCGATATTTATGTTGGAAGTATACATCTATTTTGGCCGCACGCGATTCAACTGTGTTGATGAACTAGCTAGAATATGTCGAGAACGGCGCATGTAAAGATTATCATTCGCTTTCATCGTCCTCGTCGTCCTCATCCTCGTCGGCGTATTCATTTAATGGAGGTCCACCATCGGATCCACTGCCATCGCTAAACTCTGCTATGCCCTCATCGTCGTCTTCGTCTTCGTCTTCGTTCTCATCCTCGCCATCCTCGCTTTCTCCTCCTAACTCGACGTCTTCTATACTACCTTCTTCGTCGCCACTCTCTATCTGGGGTTCTATGTTCATCCGATCCCCTTCTGGTTCGCTTTCTCCTTCTACATACCGGGTTGGCTGCCGGGCATTGAATGGATTCATAGGACCGCGGCTTTTCGATGCCAATGACGCAGGAGCCGAGGAAGATCTCATTTCAATCTGGGACAACACTGTATCGAGTTTTCCATTCAGGGACAACAAACTTTCGTGCAATGCCAATCGCGTTGTCAGTGTAGCATGGAGACCTGCCAGTCTGGCAACCAGGTCTGGCATCTGTAATGGGTGAGATCTTCAAAAAGAGGGCGTGCGGACAATTCAACGCACTGTCATGAGATGACCGCTGTGTATAGTAAGCGTCGTTTTTATCCAAGTGATTAAAACTGTGCCTCTCTGAAAACTAGCACCCCCGCCACCTCCCTTCATATTCGCAGCTCTTGCACCTCTTCCTAGTCTCTCCATGCAAGCTAAGAGAAGTGGTAGTGAAAGTTGAGGAGGCAACCGTCTCACGGTATTTCGAATGAGCGCCGTGTCAGAGTGCGCTAGACATGCCTCCAAAAGCCGTGAGTCAGACGAATGCAGAGCTTGTATGAGTGTCCGTGTAAGTGAATGCGCAGGTACGATATTGGGGGAATTTGGCTGTCTATCCGGCCTTGAAGACGCGCCCAACTGTTCGTCGTTGTCCGATTCTGAGCCCTTGTTCTCGGCGTCAGTGCCATTCAAGGCTGTCAACCTCTGTCCAAGACTTAGTTCAGCGAGGTCGGCATCGAGAGCTCCCTCTACTTCGCGAGCTACAAGGTCTTCCAAGGCCTGATCCTGCCCAAGTTCCGTGCCAGAATGTATGGCCAACATCGAGGACTCGGCATAGCGAGCGTTTTTGGGTGCGACCTGAAACTATTAGACACGCAGCGGTGGTGGCGGTATTACGGAGTACTCACCGCAGTTGTGGGGTGATTCTCCACTAGTATCTCATCCGCAGCAAGGTTGGACGCAGAGTGGTTAGTCGTCCGTGTGGAGGATTTTTTTATACGCAGTTTTTTCGATCTCGGTGCAGCGTCCATTGTATGAACCAGTCCGCCTAACCAACTTTTTCAATGGATGAGCATGGATGGGCCTTGACAGAAACGAGTTCGCGCTTACCTCGAGTCCCAGCTTTAACGTTGGAAACAATACTTTTGCTGGGCAACTTGGAAGTGCCCGAATAAAACTGTTCTGATAGTCCTTCGAACTTTCGACTTGCCTGATCGGTGAGTTTGCCGTTCGCTGCGTGCCCCCTCCACGCTGTTCCACCATCGCTCGAATAGTCCCGCCAACCAACCTTGGTTCCGTTCCGCTACTGCTAACAGTCATCCACTCGCCTCCTTGGTGGTGCCATTCCACACAGCTCGCAGTAGTCTCGCAAGTCGGTAAAGCCTACTTGTCACTCAAATCCCAGCATGAACTACATCCAGGTGAGCCTGGCCTATCGCCTCGCCATGCCCCTTCGTACTGACATAACCTAGCTAGAGAAACTAGGTAAGGCCCTCGTCTTTGATTCTGATGACGCTTCCGCTCACTGAACCTCGTACAGGCGAGGGCACATATGCGACAGTGTACAAGGTATCGTGCCCGCCTCCGCCCTTGGATATTCTTCTCACCCCGTTTTATATAGGGACGTTCCAGGACCACCAATGAAATTGTCGCTTTGAAGGAGATCCACCTGGATGCAGAGGAAGGCACCCCGTCGACTGCCATTCGGGAGATTTCCCTTATGAAGGAGCTGAAGCACGTCAACATCGTGCGCCTCCACGACGTTATACACACAGAGACAAAACTCGTTCTTATATTCGAGTACTGTGACCAAGATCTTAAGAAGTATATGGATCAACATGGCGACCGCGGCGCCCTCGACCCCGCGACGGTTCGAAGTTTCATGTATCAACTCCTGAAGGGTACCTCTTTCTGTCACGAGAACCGTGTCTTGCATCGTGATCTCAAGCCGCAAAATCTTCTTATCAACCGCAAAGGGGAGCTTAAGCTAGGCGACTTTGGATTGGCGCGGGCCTTTGGAGTCCCTGTCAACACGTTCTCGAACGAGGTATGTACGGAATTTGCACTTCAGAATTTCCTTCGAACTCCAATTTTAGGTTGTTACCCTGTGGTACCGCGCTCCCGACGTGCTCTTGGGTTCACGGACGTATAATACTTCCATCGATGTCTGGTCGTGCGGTTGTATATTTGCAGAGATGATCTCGGGTGTCCCTCTTTTCCGTGGTCGCGACAACCAGGATCAGCTACTCCATATCATGCGGATCATAGGTACTCCGGATGACCGTGTGCTGAGGAAGATAGCCACCGATTCTGTATGTCATCACAAATTATTCCATGTTTCTATGGTCACCTCTCCGCATTGACAGCCAGAAATCACTATCAAGCAATACCCCAAATACCCCAAGATTTCCTTTCAACAAGTTCTGCCTAAGGCGCCGCCTCAGGGTACGTCTTCTGCTTCGAATGAAAGCTCACCCGGTTGACTTGATCCTGACAGCGATCGACCTACTTGAGCGTCTGCTCCAGTTTGATCCCAGCAAGAGAGTCACCGCTACAGATGCTTTACTGCACCCTTATTTTACATCTTCAGCGAGCCCATCGTATGGCCCGTCTCCGGCACCTGGATCGATGCCGCCCCCTCAATTCAACTTCCCTCATCCTCACCCACACGGCCATCATCCACAGCAGCAAGTGCAGCAACAAACACAACCACAACAGATTATAGTTCAGCAGCCAGGACAACAGCTTGTTCCTCAGCAACCAGGGTACCCTCCCCACCCGCAGTCAATGTTTGCACAGGACGCTGCACGTATTCAAGCGATGACACAGGCACAAGTTGCCCATGCGCACGCTCAGGCGCAGGCTGCGCACGTCAGCCAGGGCTATGGAGCTGGCGGGTACCCGGCGCAGTATCAGCATTCCAGATGATCTCTTCTTTGGTCGTACGGTAATTTTTCTCGTCGTGCATGTCGTTTTACCGTTTTTCAATGAGTCGATGTGTTGTACTGTATGGAATCATGACTTTGGCCAAACGTGGGAGAGTGATGTACCTCTGCAGCTCCCATACATAAAACAAGGACAAGCGCAGCACACCTTCTCGCTGTGCACGAGGATGTCGACGTTCGACTTACTCGTGGCCGACTTGACACGCGATGTGCACCGTGCACAACCAAAGGATGCTCTCCAGTTTTGCGCCAATTGGTTTCAGTCGCGCTTGGAAGAGCAGCGTACACGCACGCGGGACGCGCTAGCTACTCATCGCGGCCACTCGTCCATACAGGAGCAGCTTCCTGCCGACTTCTATATCGACACCCCTACCAATCTCGTCCCCCGCAATGCAACCCCGACACCCGTTTCCCCGTTCTCAAACGTCGCTGCCCAACGTCGCCCATCTTCGTTCCACACCACCTTCTCCCACAGCCCGTTTGGCACACTCAATGTCCCCGGGAATGCATTGCTCTCCATCGATTCCAATTGTACTAGCAATGGCATGGGACCACCCACCTTCACGCTTGACGGCCGCGAACTGCCTCCCACCTCTCCGCTCTCTGTCGACCCTTCCAACTCTTTCGCGCGATATGATGCTACATCCACGCCCACCATGTCCAGCTCACTCGCGTTGGGTCCGGGTGACTACCTACAGGCCCCCTCCGCCACTATTTTGGCGCGTCGTACATCTGTTAGCGCAGAGCCAATTGCTGTGGACAGTGGCCACGATGATCCTCTACCTAGTTTCCCAAAAACACCTGACCAACTCCGCCGTATCAAAGCGTCCATTGCGAACAATTTCATATTTCGTGACCTTGACGAGGAACAAGAAACCGGTGTGCTGAACGCCATGCAGGAGCGCCATGTTGACAAAGATGCAGTGGTCATTCGACAGGGCGAGGTAGGAGAATACTTTTACGTCGTCGAATCAGGACTTTTCCATTGCTACATTCATCCCGAACCCTTGCCACCTACATGGCTTACCGACAACCCATCCATGTCGTCCCAAGTCGACAAGTTCCTGCAGCCTGGCTACCATCCTGTGTATGGACGCAAGGTCATGGAGTGCAAGCCGGGAAATTCGTTCGGAGAGCTTGCCCTGATGTACGGACATCCTCGTGCAGCGACCGTACAAGCTATAGAGCCGTCTACTGCGTGGGCACTGGATCGTATCACGTTCCGCACGATCATCTTGAAGGCTGCTCACAGGCGACGGACCATGTACGAGCACTTCTTATCTACGGTCCCGCTGCTCTCCTCCCTCGAGCAGGGAGAAAGAAGCAAGATCGCGGACGCACTCGTGAGCAGAGTGTACCCTGACGGAGAGGCAGTTGTTAGTCAAGGCGAGATGGGGGATACCTTTTTCTTCGTCGAGGAGGGAGAAGCCATTGTTACCAAAAAGCAGCGGTGCGAGGAAGAAGAATGGCGCGAGATCACTGTTGGTCGCCTCAAGAAAGGGGACTACTTTGGAGGTAGGCACTTGCTGGTGTACTACGTGTATATTTCAGCTGATGCGCCTGATAGAGCTATCTCTGCTCCGACTCGCACCAAGAGCTGCGACAGTGAGTGCAGTGCACCGTGCTGACCAGTCTCAGCAGAAGCTCAAAGTTGCGGCGCTGGATGCACCGTCCTTCACGCGGCTCCTTGGACCACTGAGGGAGATTATGGAGAGAACGGCCGGAGAGAGCTACGGCCTGGTGACGAGATCTGGTCGCTGAGATGGAGCACGGGACGAGTCTTTTGTGATTGGGCTTTGGTGTGCCTTGTACTGTCAGAGTCGTGCGCGAGTTGCTTGGATTGTATTCTTGAATTGAACATATGACAGTCGCACGTTGCCGTCGTGATGCCAACAATGACAAGGTCAGACTCGTAGTCACGGGAGAGCAGAGCTCCACACCGTGTGCTGCATCAACTCGAACACAGGCTGTTCTTTTTTCTTTCCTTTTATTCTCCCCACTCCCTTCACCGACCCCGTCACTGACGTTTATGCACCGACAGCCATTCCATTTGGCGTCACTAAGTCGTGTTTAAGATATTTCATCGGATTAACTTGCAAGTCACTCTTTTCTCACTCCCTGAGCAACGACCCGGTTATGGACCCGTACCGTGGTTTCCACCGTCGTCTTCTCGGTAAAAGGCAGGGTCTTGGAGGTGAGTCCTTCGCATTAATTCTCGTGTTCGTCTTCAGTAGACCTTCTAACTCTATAGACCTGGGAGGTTTGATGTGAGTCCCTACCTTGATTCGTTACCAACCCTCACACCCCTTCAGTCCTGGTGCCCCGACATCGAGCACTGCGAAACAGAGTACAACAACTTCTACGCAGAACCCAGGCCTTGGCGGAGTAATTGGTGGAGTCACCTCCCTCGTCGGCGATGTTCCAACCCCAGTCATACCATCGTCGGGACCTTCCTCTACTACGACATCAAGCCCACCCCTAACAGATTCATCTTCTAGTTCGACTGGCTCGACAACCACCTCAGCTTCTTCAGTACATACAACCACGTAAGTCCCTCCCCAAGTTTTGTACGAGCTCCGACTAAGACTATCAGGACACCATCGACCACCTCCGCCAGCCCGCCGACTACGTCGAGCGCGCCTACACCGACGACATCGGGCTCCCACATCGTCTTTACCTCCTCTGACGGTACTAGCGTCGTCTATGTTACTAGCACGCTGTCCCCTGCGTCTGCAACAGCTGCTCCTCCCACGTCGTTCTTGCAGAACCCTTCCTTGGAGGCTGGCGTCTTTACCCTTGTCGGTATCGTTGCTCTCATCATCGTTTTCGTCGTCATCACGTGGACCCTCCGGAAACGTCGCCGTGATCGCCTTGAAAGAGATCTTGCTGCCGCTGTTACCTTTGACCCCAGTGCGACAGACCATTACGAAAGCTCGATCGCGAAGCACCGACTGAGCGGAAGTTCTTCGGGTTACGGTCACGGTTATGGTTATAGTATGCAACCGGCATACGCTCCTCAGCAAGAGTATCACGGTCCCATGGGCTATGGACAATACTCTGGGGCCGCCTATCAGGCACCTTCGAACCCTGTCCCAAACCAGTCGCCGTCTCCTACTCTTCCGCAACCCGCCGCACAAGGCGGCGCAAATCTCACGCGCAAGTTCTCTGATCGCAAGCCCGTGCCTCCTCTCCTACCCACTCCCGCCTACGATCCTTCCAACGCCCATGTTTCTATCCCCCCACAGTTTTATCAACAGTAAACTTGCAGGGGGGAGCGTATCGGTCACTTGATGCTGGACATTACAAGTGTGGATTCGCGAGATTGTGATGGGTGAGCATGATCCTTGCTGCCTGAACACATATTCTGATCAAGTTGAACAGAATGTTGCCCTTGACACTGGAAATTATACCCCCTTTACCTTTTAGAGCTTTAATCGGTGCCCACACTGGTTCTAATCCCATGTATAGCCGATAATCCTCATGTTGCTATCTTTTTCTTTCTTTTTGATTTATTGTTTATTTCCCTAGAAACCAAAGGACAACTTCTACGCGGTTCTAACTTTCATTCCCATGCTGATTTGCTGTGCGTATCAGCGATGCGGTCCCACTTTTTAAAACCATCATTTGTTTATCTTGCCGAACTCTTGAAGTGATTGTCACGTAGCATGTGTACCAATAGCTGCTCGAACAACGCTTACCTCGTTTGACTCTGGCAGTCACATTAATCGCCGTCGCGATCGTGAGTGAAGTCGAGGGCCGCGTGAGGTTGCACTGCAGAACCGAAGCCTGCAACACCTGCACAAAACCGAATTCACAACAAGGGGGGTTCGGCTCTGTATTTAGCAGGGAGAAGCATGATGGAGCCCCGGGACCCACAACATCACATCTCGTGTGAAATCTCCGAGGAGTCTTGCCCGAGGAGCATGTAACTAAGCGAGGCCTGCAACATCGTTTGGGACTGTCTTCTCTGTGGCAGGGAGTCGGACTACCTCAGGCTGAAACAAGACTTGATGCACACGAAGAAGCCCAACGTACAGTAGTGAGATCGAACAGGGACAGACAATAGTCTGCAAGAGTGGGCGAGAGTCAAGTTTGAGGGTACTCCACGACTCGAGTGCGTCGAGTAAAGCGTAGTCATAACAAGTGTGTTACAGGTTCGCTGTCGTCTCCTTGTCTTGCCCAGGTTCTCGTCGCTCTAAGTACCCCACTGAACCAAGTAACACCTAGTGTCGCCGCGCGTGTGCATATCATAGTGATCGTCCCTGTCGTAAAACGGGGAGCGTCCGTTGCCGGATAGAAAGTAGTGGCCACCAAGCATTCACCGCATTGTTCCACATGCTAGACGAAAGCGTATTGAGCAATCAAGCCAAAGAACGGAGATCCCTACTCCATGGATGCCAGAACGATCGCGCGTTCTTGGTCGTCGTCGGCGCATATCTGGTTGGCACAACTGTGTGAAGTGAGTCAGGAGCACCGAGGACATGTGAACGCTCACTGACGCAAACGTCGTCGCTTGTCCGGAATACACAGCACCCGCAATATCTGTCGAAAGCAGAGTTGGAGGATTTATCGAGAAAAGACATGCTCTCGGCACACACAGTACGCAAAAAAATTCAAGGCCCATGGGGCTGCCCCACACCAGGATGCAGATTGCAGCGATCGTGCAGCAGAAGGACATGTACACAAGGACCGGCCATCGCGCGCGGGTATAGTCCGTCCAAGTAGCAGAGACAAGAGCGGACACGATTCCAAAGGCAGTCACGCCTAATAACCTGTGGAGCGTTAGCCAACCGTCGGTCACTTGTTCAACAGAGTATCCTCCAATGGCGGAGAGCCATTGGCCCATCAAGTTGTTTGAGCCAGAGCTCTGTCTCGTAAACTGTTACCAAACGGGTCGTAAGGTGCAGTGGACACGATGTTCATGAGAGCTGACCGAGAGACTGCCCATCCGTACCAGCGCCTGAGGGTGAGAACTCGCTTGACTAGGTTCCAGGAAAGTGCATGGTGATGACATCATGGTCGGGTTCTAAACGAGTATATGAGAGGAGGCATTCCTGACAATTGGTCAAGGTTCCGTCAAACCGGACATTTACATCAGCCTGACTGACCAACCTCTTCCGTAAGATAGAACGCCGCTGTCCGCGGGGAACGTCTGGAAAGACAAGAGAGCCGTAGAGAGCTATTGGCAAGGTAATCACACCGTCGATGATGAAACTCTCAGGGTGTTACTGGTGGGCTAAGCGGAGGAGGAGATAGTACGCACAGCCATGTCCAACCGCTCCTA
>JBBPRB010000937.1:0-11677 GCA_038092815.1 Hortiboletus rubellus | reverse complement strand
GTTGCTGGTCAAGAGTGAATTAGAACTCAGATGACTGAGTCCGAAAGCTATATACGCTACATGAAGTGCATGTGAACTAACTACTATAAATGAACTACTACCGTGTAATACGAGTTCGTTCAACAAGGTGTGCCACCCAGTGGTATATAACAGTTCTAAGTTTGTTACATATGCTAAGTTGTTGCTTGCGGAAATATTGCTTCCACTGTTCTTTGGTTGACTCAGAGTAACTTCTTGGTATGGTATTATCCCTCTGATTTGCTCTGATTGGAGGTATCACTATCAGCTGTTGTAAACCTGCTCCACTTAAGGGGTTGGTTGTGTAAAGGAAATAGTTTAATGAGTTCTCGCTCAGGGGATTCTGCATCTGTATCAGAATTGGGGTCTGCTTCAGGATCAGGATGAGACAAATATCTCAGGGTATCTCATTGGATATACAGTAAGGGATGACTTAGAAGGCAGCAACTGGCTGGTGGAGCTCTGCTCCATCCAACTCAATTAATATGTAACTGCTTCCTAGAGTTTGTCGCAGTACTATATCAGGTCCAAGGTATCTTGGCTTGGTTTTTTGGTTTAGTTCCTTTTCAATGGTGGTATTCTGGACTAAAACTAAGTCTCCAAAAGAGTAACTTCCTTTGACTAATCTGGTTTTGAAGCACTTTTCAAATTGCTTCTTGAAGCTAAGGCTGGCTTCTCACAATATTTGTATAGCCTTAGTTATGTTTTCATCACGTCTGTCTATTTGTGATATACGTAAGGCTCCATAATAGTTTCTCATGCAACATGCCTTGATGGAATCCTTCTATTTGGAATGTAGATTCCCACAGGTCAAAAGGTTGCACTGGGTCGACTCCATGTAATAGAAAATATGCTGAGTATCCTGTGGACCTTCGTATGGTGATATTGTCTGCAAATAATGCAGCCCTTAGCTTGTTTGGCCATAATTGGATTTGCCCTCCACAAGCTTTGATTAGAGCTTCTCTTACTGCCAAGTGTCCTTGCTCTGCCACTCCATTGGCTTGGGAGTTGTAAGGTGAGATAAATACTTGGGAAATATTGTGCTGATATAATAACTCTAATAGGACTCCCTTGAATTCAGGGCCATTGTCAGTCACTATTCACCCTATGCATTCATAGGGAAGAATGAGATCTTCCAACACAAACTTTGCTACTACACTTGCAGTGGCCTTTTGCAAAGTCCTACCTTCTATGTACTTGGAGAGGTCATCTCTTGCAAGAACTATGTAGCGGAAACTTTGGGTAGTAGGCATGTGCATTATATCTATGTGGACTTTGGTGAAGATAGTGGAAGGTGGTGGTATCACAATAGGGATGTGGACTTTGGCAGTATTTCATATCTGACACTCGTGACAGGACTTGACATGATGTCGTACATCCTGGTACATTTGTGGCCAGTAAAATTGGTGGTGTAGGTTTTCCCAGGTTGCTCTTTCTCCATGGTGACCAAGTGACTCATGAGCTTGCATCATAAGTTTATCCTTCTTGGCTTGGTCAAAGATAACCAAAAGGGGACGTCCAGATTTAGTGTGTTTAAACAATTGTCCTGCTTTGGCGAAATATTTCACAACCTTCTTGAGGAATTCTTGTGTAACTGGCTCAGGTTTGGGTGTGGTGGGTACTCATATATCCTCCTAAGGGTAGACTATTGATGCTTGACAGCCATGAGTGCTTATACCTCTGAAAAGGTAGAAATTGCAGTCTGAATGCCATTGCTTTGACATAGGGAGGGTCCGTAGTCACCATAGAATAGTGCTAGCTCATCTAACCAACTGTCATCATAGGCTTCTACTACTTCCTTTTCATCTTCTCGGGGTCTTTTGGACAATGCGTCAGGTCCTTTGAATTGCATAGCAGGTATATGGACTAGTGTAAAGTCAAACAGAAGGATTTCCTAAATACATCTATTGATTACTGCATTTGGTTGCAGCTCTGGTGCATTTAGCATTCCACGGATGTATTTGGCATCGACCTCCACAATAAGGTTCTTGGCGCCAATAATGTACAAGCGGAACTCTTGTAAGGCTCAGAATAACCCATATAGTTCCAATTTCGGCTGAGAGTAGGTGGCTTCTGTTTTCGTAAAAGGGAGTGATCCATAGCGTGATGGTCGGCGTTTGCCTTGCTTATCTAATTGGGATAGGATCATTCCCACCCCCATGTAGCTCAAGTCTACTAACAAGATAATGGCTCTACCACAAGTATAGTCAATAGGCAGTAGCACAGGGGCGGTGGTGATATAGTGTTTTAAAGTTTCAAAGGCATCTTGTTGGTCTTCTTTCCAGAAAACTCTGCATCTTTTCGCCATAGGTAGGTTATACTAGATGCGATCTGTAAGTAGTTGGAGATCCATATGCACACAGTTCCACATAGTCCCATAAATTGGCGGGCTTCCTTAACATTTCGAGGGGCAGGCCAATCCTTAATTGTCTTGACTCTTCCCTTGTCAGGTTTACATCCTTCAACTCCTACTTCCTGTTCCAGAATTGTTACTATAGGTTGACATATCTGTAGCTTCTTTCCTGAGAAAGTTCCTCCTGCTTCAGCTAAGCAATGAAGGATCTGTTTCAGGTCAACTGCATGTTCCCAAATATATTGCCAAATTCCAGGCCTTTTTGGTAGGACAGTAGGGTTGCCATATTCACCAGGGTATGTAGTGGTGGGTCCTCGTATTGGGGCATCATCAATAAAGACATTCATTATCTGTTTTACAATTTCATCTTGAAAGATGAATACCATGCATTCTTGGAATTCAGAGGGGGCATTGGTAAATCCTGTGGGTAATGATGTAATTCGTAGTAGTCCAAGGGGGCTGTGGAATGCTGTCATGTCACGGCTAGCTTCATCCATCTTCCTGGCATCAAATCCCCAATATAGATCTAATATTGTAAAGCATTTTCCTCCCAGGAATTGATCTGTAAATTGATCCAAGTTTGGAGAAAGAGATGTTTCTTTAATGGTGACAGCATTCAGGGGTTGTAGGTCATGTATAATTTGTAGTTTGTCTTTGACAGGGTCCCATGTGGTAAACCACTTGGATTGGTAAGGTGATTGGCAAGGTTCATAAACACCTGCCTTCATCTTAAATTGAAGTAGCTCTATGACTCTCTCTCGAAAGGCAGGTACAATAGGTATACCTCTTTCTTGCCATGGTTGGTGTGGAATGAATGGTATCTTGTATGGGCTAAAGTATGATTCCTTTAGGGTTCCTCGTTCTTCATCAATAAAAGTGATAGCTGCTTCATTTTGGATGAGTACGTGGATAAATAGTTGCTGTTCCTTAGGCAACAAGAATTCATGGGTTTCGAATTGCTTGATAAGCTTGTCAATGTGTTCCTGAGTGAACTTAATTGTCGGTTTGGGATTGGGAAAGTAAACATCAAGGGGTTTTAGAGTGGATAGGGGATCATGGGGTATAGTATGTGTGACCTTGAACTCAGGTGGAATGGATTGTGACACAGGCTTGATTCGCTTATCAACTCGCTTATAAGCACCATAGATTTTGGCCTTACAATGCTCAGCTGATTGGGTTAAATGTCCTATTGTTCTGGAATTTAGATTATGGGGGAGTGTATAGTAGGGCCTAGTTGGATAATCGCGTATGATCACCATGGCTTCTAGTAGTGGCTATCCTGCTGCATCTGGTTGCAGACTTACGGGATGGGTAGGCTTATCGGTTGCCTTGATACATGAGTGGCGTGGTGTGTATGCAATCTTTATGTTAGATGACACTTCGGTAGGAACTGTAGCTATGCCTATATGGGTCTTACAGTAACATGGGAATGCCAAGGCAATTAGCTGGTCAGGTGCTGCTGTTCGGTAGCAGGCTTATTTGTCATAAGGTTGCAGCAAGCTTTTCGTGAGCTCTAGGACTGCACTAATCATAGTACGTAGTAGCGTGGTTGGCAATCAGCAATTTGTCTTACAACAGCCTTGTGCTGATGCTGAGCTGAGGCACAGAAGAATTATATATGGTATAGGTATTGGCCTAGTTTTATCAAGGTTTCGCTCGCGCTGTAATAGCCTAGGGACCGGTCTAGTCTTGCATTCATGGCAAGGGAATGGTTGACCTTGTTCTAATTAAAGGGAAGTTGAGTTGTCGTAGTGTTTGTGTCGTGGTTACTTAGGTATTTCTGCAGGGAACGGAAAGTCCCGTAGTGGTATTAAATCGCTTGCATCACACTCTCTTTGGTCTCTGGTTTCTCCATCATTCATCAAGTAAAAAGGGGGGGTGGTTCTATGGATACACAGGGGTATGGTAGGGTATGGGTATGCGGGCAAAATGGAAGGGGGTACTTCATAGCCAATTTGTATAGTAGGAGATGGGGGGGGTGGACTCTGAAAGATTACCATCGTAAGGTAGTGGGTGGTGTTAGAAATGCAAGGGCCATCTAGGGTTGTAGTCTGGCAGGTTGCCCACCAAAGCTTCCTCAAGGCCTTGGGGAATGTTTAATTGTTAGTTGTATATGATTTGTTACCATCGGTACAAAGGGAGAGGGGGAGGGGAGAGCGTACCGTTGCCAACGTATTCATGATGGTAAGGATGGGGTCCACCCAAAGAGCCATCATGTATGGGCACGGTTTATATACCATGGGTGCTAAGCATGCACATGACTTGCCTCATGTGCGTAGTGAAATAGGGTGCTAGCATTACGTGAATGCTAAGCGAAATGAAGTCGTGCATGGTATTGGTGAGTTTTTCCTGATTTGGAACTGCTGATCTGCAGCTTTGACAAGGGCACATTGTTATTGCTGGATTCGGACACGGGATCTTCTCAAGGTCGTATTCAGTAACCAGGGAATAAGATAATCATGTTATACTGAGATCGGGTTAGATCTGACAGGTAGGCACACTCTTGGACACTTGGTAGTCCTCTGGGAGCGATGGGTTTCTAGTTAAAACACCGGGTTAGTATTTAGTAGGCCTTAGTTGATAATATCCTCTAGGTTGCTCTAATTTTCCCTCTTAGGTACTTATTTTTGAGCTTTAAGAAAGGGGATAACCAGCACTACATTCATTTGCAAGTATCTATACAAGTACACAGGTATTGGTATTCTTGCGCTCAACAGTGCAGTAAGTATTTTGTATGGGAAATAGGAGGAGAAGTAAGAACAAAAGTAATAAATAGAAAGATAAAATGGCAATGGCACATCGGCGAGGATAAATATCATGGCGGGGCAATTCATATGGAACTGCATTGTATCGTACAGGTACGAAACAAAAAACTATTCATCAGCAAACGAAACATTCAATGCATGAAGCACTGGGGTTTTTCCAAAAATTGGGATGGGGATAGAAAAATAAGTTAATACGAGACAGTAGTTAGTAATGCAAGTCAAATAGATAACGAATAAAATGAAATAAGTCCAGGGGGGTAAACTCAGATAGTGATCTGCAGGATTGAGGCACACAGGATGAATGGCAGAGTGATAGTAATATGATTACCATACTTGCCGAAGAAGGATTCTTGCTTGCGGCAGAGGTGTTCAGCTTTGTGGTAAATGGTGCGGCACTCAGACAAGGCAGGGGCTCTCTAGCACTTTGGGTCCTTGAGGTGCAAGCCGGCGAGTAGTTGCGTGATGAGGTCTTTATCAGAGAGTGGAATATGTAAAATGTCGTCGATCAGCGTGGCAAGATGGGGTTCACCATGGTAGCAAATAAGGCCACTGGCGCTGCATAAAAATTCCATTTCCTCGATTGTGAGGAGGGGATTGGTGGAGGAAGTGCGGTGCTGGAAAAAACTACCCTGCGTTACATATGTGGGAGTAGCTGTCGTTCCATTGAGTAAAAAAACTAGTACCTCAGGTGAATTGCACTCCGTGGTGAGCTGGGGAGGTAAGACCGCATGGATGGCGTGGAGAAGGCTTTGGAGATCGTGTCGCAGTCATCTTAGCTCAGGGAGGTGCTGGCAATAATCTCCCTCGGCGCGGTAAACATGCAGCTCGTAAGCTGCGAGCCTGCTGAAATAAATATTAGGTGGGAAGCGAGATAAATTCTTACTGCAAATTACTCCTCCCGTGTTGCACAGCTTGCATTGGAAGGCCGTGAGATCTCCATATACCGCGGAGGCGAGAAATAGAGCAGCATTGAGATATAAATTTTGGAATGTCCCGTTAAAGGGAGGGGGGACATAGTCGATCAATGGCTTGAGAGGAGCAGGGAGGCAAGTGGTGAACACATGGGGCAGCTGGTAGCAGCTGGTCCCATCGAAGTAATTCTTCTCACCGAGGAAGGGGAGGGAGAGGAACCAGGAGGCAGCGCAGCCTCGCATCTTGCTGGGATTAAAGTCATAAACGTACTCTAGATTGAAAGTCCTTTGCCTTTGGGTGGTTCGCTCGATCTCCTCGGGATTTGTGTGCGCATGAGGATATTCTGAATCGGACAAGTAGCACGAAGCATACTCGTCCTCAGAGCTGGTCCAGCCCTCGCTGGACTCGTCATCGCCTGCTGATTTCTTGGCAGCAATGAGATCAGAAGGTGGGAGCAGGAGTATATATGTTTTTTACCTGAATTGGGGCAGAGTGATAGTGCCAGGCTGTACTTTGCACCATTCTCCATCAATTACGAGGGTTGGCAAGGGAGGTGCTGTGAGGGGGTATTCGTAGGTCGCCAGGGTAGAGGAGGGAGCGGGTATCTTACCATTGCTCTCTTCTTGCTTTACCCGGTTTGCTTCCCTGAGTAGGATAGTATGTTGTTGGAGTTTGCCCAGGCTCTGGGCAGGGGCTGTGGTTATGCCATTGGTGGTGGGAGGAGGAGTGGGAAAGAGGATGGTATCCTTTGAGGAACGGAGTAATTCCTCGAGGTTTTGGTAGTAATACAGGAGGAATGGTTTCTTCACCTCACGTCTCGTGAATACCATAAAAGGTAATGGTGATCGAATCTTATGCCCGTCATCTGGCAATTGTGACGTTGGCAAAATTAGGCGAGGGACGTCAACCTGACGGTTGACAGGTCGCAGTGATGTGGGAATTATGTAGGTCACATCGATAGCAGCCTCAACATAGTCAATTACTGGTAGAATGGTAGCATACTGCGCTGAATTAAGCGCAATGAGATCAGCATGGCAATTGCCTATCGCAGTGTGAATAAGTGAAGAGATAGGGGCGAGACGAGTGTTATCATATGAAGGAGTGGCGGTGCCATACTTAGTAATAGCAGAATCAGGTTGGAATAATTGGAAGTAGGCATCCGTGAGAGGACTCCTTGTTGGGGTCATTGTTTTCTGCACTCGAGTGACCATGTTTCCTCCTAATTTATACTGCTCATACTCTATGTCTTTCACCATATCATATTTTCTGTTGCCTATACTTTCAGATGTGGTGCAGCTCATTATTTGTGACAGGTGACACTCAGTTACCTCTTTGGGTAATTCTTGTGGCACATCCGTTACTACTGTTCCTAGGTATGTCACATTAGTGGCATGCTGTGTGACTAAGCCACCCATTGGCTTAGTAACGTTGGCATCGCCTGGAAGTGCTAATATTACCATTTCGCCCATTTCGCCATCCTTTTTGTAGACAAAACGTAGCTATGTTCCCTTAGATTTTTCTTCAATAGACACTAGGTTTTCTTGTTGCCAGGGGCACCCAAGTAGAATTGATGGCGGGCAATCATCTGACACCCAAAAGTTGCTCATTGTTGTCAAAGCTCCGATCGTTATTTCCATTTTGGGAATTAGTCCCTTTAGGGTGCTTGTTCCACCCCTTGTGTCACAAAGTGTTATACTCGTGTTCGTGTCCATTGGTACTTGTAGTCACTCCCATATGTCCCTTCGTACTATGTTTATCTCGCTTCTTGAATCTATTATTGCTAGTACGCTTTCTTGTCCAATATTGACAGGCACTTTGACAAGTGGCCTGTGATTTCGGCTCGCTGTCACATGATATGATGCCATGTGTGTTACTTGTGGCACCTTCTTTATCCTTATCTGGTCTGATAGTGCTGAGCACAGCTCTCGGGATGTGCTGAAGATCTCACCAGCTGTCAGGTTGACAGTTGTTCCCAGGATTTTAGTAAGCACGTCTTTCGTACTTGTTAGCATTGACAGCTCAGTTCACCACATGCCTAGTGGCTTGGTGCCTTCTTGTGGACTTTCAATGTCACCTCTGCTGTCCCCTTTAAGCTTCTGGTGCATCATGTCATTCCCTTTACTTCCGCTGATGTTTCTTCTGATTGTATCGTCTCCCATAGGTACATTCCCATCCTGATTGTTCACAGGACGGTTGTTGTGTATCATGTGTGACTGCTGGCCAGTCCCTCCCATCATTGGGGGACTTTGTCGTGAGGTAAGTGTCTCTTTATTGCCTTGCATGTTCTGATTACTTGGTCGCCATGTACTGGTATTATTGAGTGTATGTTCAAATCGTGCACCCAATGGGTTGGGTACATCATGAGGTGTGTTATTCCTGTGTTGATTGTGATTGGGAGGTGGTCCCAATCGCATCTGATCATTACTAACATTGTTATTTGCCATCTTAGAGTCATTCCTCCAAGTTTGTAGATTTTCATGCGGAATCGTCAGTGCACTTTTGCACGGGGGATTACCCCTAGTGAGTGCTTCATTTATAACTACTTTGTTTCATCCTTTCCCCACAGGTTGCACTCCTGTTGGGCACGTTCAGGGTATAACTACTCTGTCCATGGTTTGCCTGTGCACGGTACTTGTTCCTTTCGGCGTCCGTTTGGCAGCATAAATTCCACGATCATCTCGATCATCGAGAGCCTCTTCAAGTACATACCAAGTTTCTTCTTCATCATATTCTTCCTTTCAATCACTCATCATTGGTACTATATAGTTGGCCAACCCGCGCTGATACTCTGCTGACTCAACCATAACCAGGTGAGAAGTTCTTACTTGGGTATTAGATGCTTGCTGACTAGCCATTCTGTAATAGCTGTCTAGTAGAGAGTCTCCTCTCTCTCTTCTCAGAGGTCCATCAGGTAAGGTTAGTGTTCCACTATTGTCATATATTAACTTCCTCTGTTCCAGGAGTTCTAGTATAGGAGGGCAATCCCTTAGACTATGGTGATGACTCCCACATCCATAGCAGGTATAGGATGGCATGGCAGGGGGCCTTGCCTGTCTTGAGGTAGGATTATCATTAGTCCTCTGTAATATAGCCCTAGGTGTAGTAGTGGTAATAGTAGGTTCCCTTGTATCCCTAGGAGTAGGAGTATTCCTAGTCAATCCATAAGTTCTTAAGGGCTTGTCAAACACCTGTGCAACTAGGGAGTCTAGTGCTAAGGCCTTGAAGTAGGTCCTGGCATATGCTAGATCACTAATGCTTAGCCTACTCAAGTTATTGACAAGTGCATCCAAGTCTGTCTGGGGTTTCTTAGGGATGAGTACTTTCTTCTGATCCTTGGCCTTGCCAATATGGATTGCAAATGAGTCACTACCTGATCTTTCCTTCTCTTTGCTAGGCTTGTTACGAGAGGAGATCTTCTCTCTTTTGGACTTGTAGTCATACATAGTCAGAGTCTTCGCTTGAGCTGCTTCTGTCAGTCTTGCTTTCACTTTCACTTTCTGAGCTTGAGCTAACAATCCTAGATCTATGTTTTGCTCCACATAGTGGCTTATCAAAGCAGTTTCGGTGTAGTAGCTGGTCCACTACAGTGTTGACTTTTTTTACTGTATAGGGTTTGGACAGGTCCTTATTCAGGGTTGTGGCTAAGAGATATGTCTCTAGCTTGATCTGGAAGGGTTCTGGAATTCCTAGCCAGAAGTACGTATTATAATCATTGTTAGTAATGACTCTCTTGGCTTTCAACCATTGTGCCATAACAGTATAGTGGCGAATGTAAGATTTCCAATGCTCTAGGGTCTTGAGTTCCTTGTGGGCAGACTTTCTGACCAATCTCCGTAGATCCTCAAGGCAATAGCAAGCTTTGTCTCGCTCTGCATTATATAAAGTAAGTATTTGCTTCCTGAGTGCACTCCAATCATTGGCCTTGTATTCATCAAGGGACTCGATTAGGCGAGTGACAGAAGTGGAACAATAGTTAGTGATTCCTTCACATTTATCTTGGTTGGAGGTAATTTGACATTGGGTGAGTACTCGGTCATATTGGCGGAGGAAGTCTTTGACGTGGATATAGTGACCTTTAAAGGTCTCAGGTGCATTTCTGCTACGTCTGCTTGGTAACATGTGTGGTCCAGGGTGTGAAAGTCCTCCTGTAACCATGATAGTAATGTGGTAGGTGTTGGATGTGTTGGTAAATGTGTTGTGATTTTGACTGTGTGAGTTATAGTAGGGGAGCTGAGATTATCTTCAACACCCCCTCACGGTGGGCTCCAGTTGTCTTCTTTCTAGACAAAACGATGAAGAACCAACCAAAAATAGGTGATCTCCAGACAATGTGTCTTGTCTCCATGGGCTAGAACACTTTGCTCAAGGGAAGTACAAGAAGTATACCCTTGGTGGAGTTAGAGGTAATGGATATGATTCTGAGTAGGAAGGGAAAATCTAGTATACCAGGAGCCGTGATTTGTTCGCCAATCCTCCACGTAAGTTTACAGATTGGTTGTTAAAGATGATTTCAGCTAATGGTCTGGTTAGTAAAGGTGATCCTAGGTGTATTACGCACCTAATGAGCTCAAGATAATGGTGATGGGTTGCCTAGTAACCATGGAAACTTGTTGTACTTGAATAGTACCAAAAGTGGGCGATTTAGGAACTTGGCCTAGGTTTCGCCTAATGCTAATGATTTGTGTGTAGGGAACTCCTGGGAATATTGCATCCAGAAGTGGTGCTTAGGTAAGCAGAGGGTTGTGTTAGGTTGCTTAGTCACTCAGCCGGTTATAGCAAATGTGGTCTTGTTATGTACTAAGAGCTACAATTAAAGGTCAAAAGTGTAGATTTAGGTCAATCTCTTAGAATGGTAAGTCTAGGCAAGATAGGAGTAGGAGTCCTATAGGTAGGTCGTCCTAATGAGCCCTAGCAAATGTTTGCTTAGGGGATGGTTGGTAGTTGACTTGACAGTACACTTAGTAGACTCAGAAGGGTTGTTATACATAACTCAATCTTATTGTCTCAACTAAGGAGTAGGCAAGTTTGGCTTAGAGAGGCGAAGTGTAGCCCTTATTTGGTACTACAGGACGCTTAGGTTGCTTACTATAGGGACCAGATGCCTTCTGTTGCCCAAAAAGGGGTTTCTCCCAAAAGGATAGTCTTAAAAACTTGTCCTTTATTTAGGTACAAGTTCTAATAGCCTAGTAGTAGATCTAAACTCCTATTTACTTCGCTCTGGGGTACCCTGCCTTATTAGGTCTTATTAGGTTTCCCAGGGGATCTCTTATCAGATGGGATTATTTGAGATAGAAGATGAGATGCTCTCTGTAGGCCAAAATATTTCCCTTTATATATAAATACAGGAGGCTGTGCTAGCCAATTAGAGGGCTTGGTGGCTTATAAATTAAGGCACAATCACTTACTAATGCCAGGCACAAGCTGTCAAACCCAGGCACGCTAAGTGAAAGCACTTTGAGCAAAGGAGTCCAAATTTGGGGTACTCTGCCAAAGAGGCTGGCTGTGCTGTGCAGGGCTGTACAGACTAATGGGGACAAGGTCACATGGTAGCTAGGGGTCACATGATCACTTCGTCTTACTGGCACTTAGCTAAGTAATCAGATAAATAAAGAGGAATCAAAGAAATAGT
>JBBPRB010000936.1:0-11677 GCA_038092815.1 Hortiboletus rubellus | reverse complement strand
TCCAAAGAATGAAAAACCCCTGAAAACTTCATCCTTCAGTTACCTTTCAGAAATTCCAGAAACCAAAGTCTTTGTACAAAGCATCAACCTTATATGGGAAATTATGATATCAATCCAAGTTGTGCTCCTAAGCACATGCCACTCACTTATGAAAGTTGACGCTCTGCTTGACAGTGGCACAAATGCAATTTTTATTGATAGATCTTGGGTAGAAAAGCTCAAGCTACCCCTATCTAAGTTACAACATGCCATTTCCATTTTTAATGTAGACAGGACAAACAATTCTGCAAGGAATATCATGCATTCAATGGACCTTATAATCAAGCACCAGGATTATCATGAAAAAGTTATGGCTGAAGTAACAGACCTTGAAAAGAATACTCTGATCCTCAGATTCTTTTGGCTCAAACACCACAACCCAGAAATTGATTGGGTCAAGGGCTCAGTATGAATGACATGCTGTTCAAGGCACTATCACACCCTCCAAGATAAGCTGATCTTCCTTTGCATGATCAAGGAGGAAAAAAAGGACATCCAATATCAAGTCCACATCACAATCTGTGCTTTAGAGGAAAAAACAAAGATGGATAAAGTGGCAGAGCAGCTCATTCCCCTGCAGTATCACAACTATCTAAAGGTGTTCAGTAAAGCCAAATTTGAAAGGATGCTGATAAGAAAATCATGGGATCATGCTATCGACCTCAAAGACATATTCCAACCCAAGAAAGGTTGTTATCATCCCTCTATCCACACAAGAACAGAAGGAGATCATCAATTTCCTAGATGATCAGCTGGCTAAAGGATGTATCCATCCCTTCAAATTCCCTCAAACATCACCAGTATTCTTTATCTCTAAGAAAAACAGCAAGAAGCACATGGTACAGGACTACCACTATCTAAATGAACACACCATTAAAAATAACTATCCACTGCTCTTAATTTCCCAATTGTTGAATAAGCTAAAAGTGGCTAACCTATTTACAAAGATGGATCTTTGATGGAGCTACAACAATGTCCATATTAAAGAAGGCGATGAATGGAAGACTGCTTTCATCTGCTACAAAAGAGCATTCAAACTCCTAGTTATGTACTTTAGACTATGCAACTCCCCCAGCACTTTCCAAGCCACGATGAATGAGATATTCACCAATATGAAAGATATAATCATGATCTACATTGATAACTTAATGATATTTATGAACACAGATGATCAAGACAAACACAATAGGGTCATGTCCAAAGTATTGTGGAGATTGGAAAAAAATGACCTCTTCATCAAACCAGAAAAGTGTTTCTTCTAAAAGAAGTTGAGTTCCTCAGCATGATAGTTGATGTTTATGGAATTAGAATGGACGATTTAAAAGTCAAAGCCATCTTGGAATGGCCAGGATTAAAAAACATTAAAGGAATTCACAGTTTCCTGAGACTCACCAATTTCTACCAAAGGTTCATCAAGGACTATGCACAGCATGCTTGTCCTCTGAATGATCTATTAAAAAAGAATCAACTCTTTGAGTGGAAAGGAGCACAACAAGTTGCATTCAACATGCTCAAAGAACATTTTACCACAGCACTCAATTTGACATTCCCAGACATTGATTGTCAAGTCTACCTAGAAACTGACACCTCTGACTATGCCATAGGAGCTGTGTTATTTTTATTAAAAGAAAACAAGTGGCATACTGTCCATTGACAGTATTGTAACATACTATAAGCTGGGTATTAATAAACATGGCTGCTACTAGTAAGTCATTGGTATCTATTATGACTAGCCATGCTCACCAATGACTAGATTAATGGCAGAATATAGAATGGAGGCAGGATACTGAAATATGATAAGATGGTGTATTAAAGAACTTGCATAAGTATTCAGTGTCAACACAAGATTGGTGGAAGATTTAAACAGATTTAATATGGCAGGATCAAATAAACTGCAATCTTCTTCGGATAAGATCACATGTCAGGCAAATTGCTAGAATACATTGTTCACTCTGATACTCCCCAACAAGCTGGAAGAAAAAGGATTGGTACAGGTGTCCTTCCATATGTTGGTATTAGCAATGAGTCTTGAATAACTCCAGCCATTTATGATGGTTCTTTAAGGTGTATCTCAAACAAAGCTGCTGTACACATGGTGATGGGTTGTGGTATCAATATGATAGAGAATGGTCCATTTCCATTTCTTGCAGTGGTACTTCCATTTGGCAAATACCAAAGATAGCTATTTTTGTAGACTGAGCTCTGGATTCATGTTGTTCTGAATATGATCCTATCTCTAAAATCATGTCATAATTGTCAAGAGTGGCTAAGGTATTATGTATCAAGTGCTTTTAAAGTAAGTTCCTCTAGTGCTTAAAATTCAAAACATTCTTGATTTACATATTGTACTTAATTGTACATAGCAATACATTTAGTGCAGTTGGTATTAGAGGGGATTACAATGGTTTCCTTCAGGTTAGTTCGAGGTAGTACAGTGGTAGTTGTAATGCTATTAGGATTAGTATTAATAGGTATGAGGCCAAAGGTGGTGTAGTAAACTCATATGGGGTGTTTTGTAAATAGATGTGCCATCCAATGATATGTAATAGTCCTTAGTTTGTTATACATACTAAGTTGTTATTTGTGAAAATATTGCTTCCACTACTCTTTGGTTGACTTAGAATAACTTCTTGATAGGATATTATCTGTTTGACTTGCTCTGATCAAAGATATCAATATCAGTGATGGTAAACCTGGTCCATTTAAGGGGTTTGTTACATAAAGGAGGTAGTTTAACAAGTTCTGGCTCAAAAGATTCTATATTTGTAGACCATTTAGAATGTGCTATATTAGAATTGGAGTTTGATTTAGGATCTGGATGGAACAAATATCTCAGGATGTTTCATTGGATATAAATGATGATTCAGAAGGCAGCAACTGGCTGGTAAAGCTTTGCTCCATCCAACTTAGTTAATATATAACTGCTTCCTAAGGTTTATCACAGTACTATATACTGTAACATCTGATGTATCTATGCTTAGTCTTCTGATTTAATTTCTTTTCAATGGCAGTATTTCAGACTAGTACAAAGTCTCTAGGAGAGTAATTTTCTTTGACTAATCTTATTTCAAAGTATTTTTCAAATTACTTCTTGAAGTAAAGCAGGCTTCTCATAATATTTGTATAGCCTTGAATATGTTTTGTTGTATCTTTCCATTTGTTGTATATGTAAGGCTAATAGTTCCTCATGGAACATGCCTTGATGGAATTTTTCTACTTGGAATGTAGTTTCCCACAGATCAAAGGGTAGTACAGGGTCAACTCCATGTAATAGGAAATATGTATGCTAAGTATTTTATGAATCTTCAAATGGTGATATTATCTACAAATAAGGTAACTTTTAGCTGTTTGATCATAGTTGGATTTGACCTTCACAAGCTTTGATTAGTGCTTCTCTTACTGCAAAGTATTCTTGCTCCACTACTTTGTTGGCTTGGAAGTTGTAAGGTGAAATGAATACTTGGGGGATGTTGTACTAATGGAGTAACTCTAACAGGGCTCCCTTGAATTCAAGGCCATTGTCAGTCACTATTCATCCTATGCACTCATAGCAAAGAATGAGATATTTCAATACAAACTTTACTACTATACTTGTAGTGGCCCTTTACAAGACTTTGCCTTTTACATATTTGGAAAGGTCATCTTTTGCAAGCACCATGTAGTGAAACCTTTGAGCAGTAGGCATGTGTATTTTATCTATGTGGACTTTAGTAAAGATGGTGGAAGGGGGTGGTGTAATAATGAAGACATGGACTTT
The DNA here is from genome assembly GCA_038092815.1 of Hortiboletus rubellus. NCBI lineage: Eukaryota > Fungi > Basidiomycota > Agaricomycetes > Boletales > Boletaceae > Hortiboletus > Hortiboletus rubellus. The sequence continues at coordinate 7,881 of JBBPRB010000936.1, read as the reverse complement.
GGTAGTGTTTTGTAATTGACATTTATAACAGAACTTGATATAATGTGGTACATTCTGATATATTTGTGGCCAGTAGAATCAGTGATGTAAGTTCTTCCAGGTTGCTCTCTCTCCATGGTGACCAAGTGATTCATAAGCTTATATCATAAGTTTATTCTGCTTGTTTTGATCAAAGATAACTAGAAGAGGGCATTCAGATTTAATATGCTTGAATAACTGTTCTGCTTTGGCAAAGTATTTCACAACCTCCTTAAGGAATTCTTATGTAACTGGTTTAGGCTTGAGTGTAGTGAGGTATTTGACAGCTGTAAATGCTTGTACTTCAGAAAAGGCAGCAATTGTTGTTTTAATCTCATTGTTTTGATGTAAGGAGAGACCATAGGCACTATAGAACAGTGCTAGTTTATGTAGCCAACTGTCATCATAGGTTTCTACTTCTACTTCTTCATTCTCTTGACGATTTTGAATAATGTATTAGATCATAGCAGGCATGAGATGAGACAAGTGGCTGGGAGATTCAACAAGAGAACAGGTATATTAGTGAGTCATTATATTGTAGTTAGCTAGGATGCACACCTGGAAGATTCAATGAGAGAACAAAAAAACTTTCAAGCAGTATATAATATACTGTACATATGTGTGGTCAGAGTTGGAGTGAGTAATAAAAACAAAAGGTACTAGTGTATGTAACTAAGTTAGTGAGCACAAGTCATATACCTACAATCTGGTACATTTGATACTCCCACTCCAAGGGCATTACAGAACTTCTCAAAGGTCTTATAAGAGAGTTGTTTCATAAAGAAGCATATCTTTGGTTATGGTTTTTCTCCTTTCACATCGTCACTATCTTTCTTGCTTTTCACAATGTATACATCTTTTCTTAGAATTATACAAGACGATATGGATCTTCAGTTTATTCCTTGTAAATCCTTTAGCTTCTACTTTTTGTCTCCTTTGATTTCTTTTTATCATTTCTTTCTTGATTCTTCAGACAAGTCTTTCCCCAGCCGATTCTCTTATATTGACCTCATAGTTCCTTCTTTTCCATGTCCTAGGTGATGTGTCTCTTTACATAAACATTCCTCAACCTTCTATGAAGTTCTTTGATTACATGTCCCCTAATACTTATACTTGACCATCTGTACTTGTAGTTCTTTACACTTGTTCTATACAATACAAGCGTACTCTAGTGTCCAGACATCTGATTGACTCTGCACATCGTCCCTCATCCCTCATTCTTTGAGATCTCAGAACCCTTGACCCTCTGTCAGCTGTACTCTTTCAGACATTGTGTCTCTTCATGAGTACCTCCTGAGAAGTATTCTCTCTAGTCTTCTCTTTGTGTATGCTTCGTGTAACAAAAGAACAAGTGTAATCTTTTATCCCTCCTATCTAGGAGCAGGACACCCCCTCTAGCAACATTTCGCACCATCAAGAGTGATCCTTTGCCAAAACTACGGACTCCCACCTGATGAACCTAACTCTAACATCGAAATAGAACCTGAGCATTTCACAGTAGCCCCAGAACCAAGCAGCTCCCAATCTCGTTGAATCCCTCATACCCCAGCCAATCCCTTAACCAGTGAAACTACCCCAGCTGCTATATCTCGCAACCCCACTGAACTCAAGGTGGCACTCCCTGCTGATTTCTCTGGAGAACCTGCTGATGCTACACAATGGATGAAAGCCATGTGTATGTATTTCTCTGTCAACAAAGACCTTTATACTCTCAACTCCCAGAGAATTTTGACTATGTTGAATAAGATGAGTCAAGGACAAGGAATCTTTTTCTCTGAAATGTGATATAATAAGATGTTAGATGCCTCTGCCTCTCCTGCAGACCTGACTTTCGACAAATTCACTGAAAACTTTGAGTCCACTTTCTTCTCTTTTGACATCAAGGCCACCACTCATCATGAACTTTCAAAACTTACCCAGAAATCCTTCTGCTGTCCTGATGGAACCACTGATAATGGCTTCCAGAAGTATATTATCGATTTCCAGAATCTCCCCTCCCATGCTGGAATAACCAATGATATTATCCTCATTGACCAGTTCTCTCTTGAACTTGACCAACAACTCACCACTATGATCCTCTCCATGGCAATCATTTCCACTACTGCAAAAGAATGAATCGAAAAGGTTAAAACATTCCATCCATAGAAAATGTGAATCTTACCCTTGAAAAGAGGCAAATCCTCCACTTCCTTCCAATCTTCAACTTTCCTTAGAGACCCTAATGTCATGGATGTCAATGCTGTTATACTTTCGAAACTTACTCCTCAGAAATGTGCCAAATGCATCTGAGAAGGAAAATATTTCCACTGCTAAAACATGGGACACAATGCCTCCCAATACCCCAAGCCTAGGAACAACTTCCCTTGTCCTCCCCCTCGCCCCCAGCCCACTCGTCCCCTGAACATTTGCACCACTGAAACAATATCTTCTCCTTTGTTCTCATCTTCCATCCCTCCTCAGACCTCTTCCACTCTTTTTGCATTCATCAATTTCTTTAAAACTCATAGAAAAGACAAAGGTGAAATCCTCCAAGTCCTCCAGATGTGCTACAAAGAATCCAAACCAACAAAGAAGGAAGTTGTGGTTATGAACATTAGCCAGGATTTTTTAACTGGGGAGTTGTATCGACGTCTTTTTCCCAAGATCTTCACCATGTATTTGTAGCACTCTGCAATGAACGAAGTCTTCATTTTCCAGTAAAGCTACAGGTCAGAAACCAAATCGTCATCACCACTGCCCTCATTGATTCTGGAGCCACCAGGAACTTCGTTGATCTTGGGCTTCTTTCCCACATGAACTTCCCTATATAACGTCTTTCTAAACCTGTTGAAGCTTACAACATCGACGGAACTCTAAACAAAAAGGGGACCATCCTTTGGAAAGCCTGACCCTTAGTCCATATTACCAAACAACCTGAATATATCAAACTCATGGTTATTTCTCTCAAATGCAAACAGATCATCTTGGGCATACCTTGGCTTAAGACCTGAAACCCTCAAATAGATTGGAGATCACATACCATTTCTTTCCCTCAGATACTCCCTTCTACATTACCTATTGAAGAATCTCTCAAACAATACTTACTTTGTTTACTTGGCCTCAATGTTGATGAAGAAATTTCCTCTCTTTTCATGGAATGATATTCTAATGGGGTTGATGCATCTCCAAGTGAGTACATATCTCTCCTAAGGATCCACAGGGGAAACAATCAACAAAATAACCTTGTCCACACAACTCGTCCAAAAAAACAAACCACCTGAAATATCTCTTCCTTCCTGGTGTAACGACTTCGCAGATGTCTTTTCTGAAAAGACATATGATTAACTTCTCCTGTATCATTCTTTCGACCACACTATAGAACTAAAACCTTTCTTTGTCCCAAAAATTGCTAAAGTTTGTCCGCTTAACCCAAAGGAACAAGATACCTGCTGAGCTTTCATTGATGAATACCTAAAAACTGGACATATTCTTCCATCCAAATCCCCCAAGCCGCACCATTCTTCTTTATACCTAAGAAAGACAGATCTCTTCATTCTTGTCAGGATTATTGATACCTGAATTCCCACACCATCCACAGCATGTACCCACTTCCTCTTATCCCTCTGCTCATTGATCAAATGAAGAACTCCACTTGATTCACTAAATTCGACATCCATTGGGGATACAATAATGTTCGTATCAAGGAAATGGACCAATGGAAGGCAGCTTTCATCACCCTGTTCGGCCTCTTCAAACCCACTGTCATGTTCTTCAGTTTCTGTAATGCTTTTTCTACCTTTCAAGCCTTCATGAATCTTATCTTCACTAACATGATCACTGAAGGTTGGCTTGAGATCTACATGGATGATCTGGGTATTCAAACCAATGGGGATCTTACTCTTCATCATGAACAAACTTGTTGAGTTCTCCTCCATCTCTGTGAACACCACTTCTCTTTAAAGATATCCAAATGCACCTTTGACATCCCTCATATCAAATTTCTTGGCATGATCATTTGCCAAGGACACATCGCCATGGATCCTATCAAGATCTCTGCTATTTGTGACTGGCAACCTTCCACCTCAATCAAAGGAGTTCGTTTTTTTCTGGGATTTGCCAATTTCTATTGAAAGGTTATTCCCAACCTTTCTAACACTATCACTTCCCTAACTTTACTCCCCTGAAAAGACCAACCTTGGCTTTGGACCCCTCTCCAACAATGTGCCTTTTATTCTTTGAAAACCACCTTCTCCTCCACTTTAGTCCTTGCTATTCCTGATATCACTCGTCCATTTTTCATCATGACCAACACCTCTTTCCTTGCTACAAGTGCTGTTCTTCTTCAAACCAATGTTAATGGAGATCTCCACCCCTATGCTTATTTCTCTTGTACCTTCATACCCACTGAATGTAATTATGATATCTATAACCATGAACTTCTTGCCATTATTTTCACTTTTACCGAGTGGTAACACTATGTTCTTGGTACCACTCACCCTGTCACCGTTATCACCGACCACAAAAACCTCTCTTACCTTAAAGACCCTCATAAACTCTCTCACCATCAAGCCCATTGGTCTCTTTTCTTGCAGGACTTTGACATTCTTTGGAGGGTTCTTCCTGGTACTCAAATTGCTCCTGCTGATGTACTCTCTCATCAGGATCATGTTGATACTTCTTTGGACAATGCTGACGTTTCTATCATCCCTGATCCTGCTATTATTAATACCTTAGACCTTTCCCTTGCTCCTCATATTAAAAACTCTTCTGCCTCAAAACCCCTTGTTCTTCGTGCCCTTGCCAATCTCAATAATGGTTCACCCTTGTTTCCTTGTTCTTCTCTTTCTAATTGATCCTTTAATAGTGAACATCTTTATTTCAAAGATTGTATATATGTTCCCCCATCAACTCGTTCTGCTCTGCTTCATTCTCTCCATTTCTCTCCTCTCTCTGAACACTTAAATCATTTTCATACTAAGGCCATCTTTGAATATGATTTTTGGTGGCCTAGTCTTTCTTCCTTTGTCTCTCATTTTGTCGCTGGCTGTTCCGTCTGCCAACAAAACAAGGTCCTCACCCACCCAATCACCCCGCCTTTACTTTTCATTTCCTCATCCTCTTCTGTTCTCTTCCACCAACTCTCCGTTGACCTTGTCATTGACCTCCCTGTCTCCCATGGTTTTGACTCCTTGATGGTCGTGGTCAACCATGGCCTTACGAAGGGGGTAATTCTCGCTTCTTGCTCTAAAACCATTGATGCTAAGGGAGTTGTCCAACTCTTTTTTGACTTTGTGTTCAAACATTTCAATCTTCATGACTTCATCATCTCTGATTATGGTTCTCAATTTGCCTCTGCATTTGCCCAAGAACTTGCATGACTCCTCAAATACAATGTTCATCTGTCCACTGCCTACCACCCCCAGATCAATGGCCAAACTGAACGGACCAATCAAGAGGTTGAAACATATCTTTGCATCTTTTGCACCAATAACCCACATGACTGGGCCAATTTCCTAACTTCTATTGAATTTATTCATAACTCTGTCCCATATAGCTCCACCAAGACGTCTCCTTTCTCCCTCCTTTATGGCTATGAACCTCATGTATATCCTCCTCTTGGCAAGACTTTTATTCCTGCTTTGGAGAGCCATTTATCCTCCCTGAACAATGCCTGAAAAGAAGCTCTTGCTACACATGAATCCACACATCAGATCATGATATCTCATTCCTCCTGAAAGTTTTCCCCCTGGAAAGTGGGTGATAAGGTGTGGCTAGAAGCTACCAATCTTTATTTTGGATACCCTTCCCAAAAACTCATCCCCAAGTGCCACGGACCCTTTGAAATTTCTCAAGTTCTATCTCCTTTTACTTACCAACTCTGACTTCCATCCACATGGAAAATTCACAACGTGTTCCACGCTTCTCTTCTTTCCTCTTTCCGACAAACTGAAGCACATGGACCTTCCTTTTCTAGACCACCACCTGACCTAATAGGTACTGAAGAAGAATACGAGGTGGATCACATCATATCTCATAAAGAAACTTGAGGTTGCCGTTTGTACTTGACCATATGAAAAGGATATTCTTCAGCCGAAAACACTTGGGAATCCAAAAGTAATCTCTGCCATGCCCTTGACATTCTTTCTTCCTATAAACAGACTCATCATCTTCCTTGATTTCCCATCGTCTCTTATCTCTTCACCTGGAAAGCAGCTTCTCTTTGTGAAGTACTCCCCTAGTTTATGTTTTTCTATGTTTTTCTCTTTTTAAATAACCAATATGTCATTTCTTTCTTCTTCTGTTGCACCCTTGTTGTTACCTTCTACTTCCCTGCTGCGTTCCAAACAAATCTTGCCTATCTTTTTACCTATCTCCGCCGCCCATACACTCTATGCCGCCATCCTCATAGACCCCATCCTTCTCCGCACTGTCAAGGCCCTCCCTTTATATGAAGAAGATACTGTCACATAGGAATTAGTTCATCTTTTCCATGATGTATCCATCACTCAATAATATCACTTCCAATTAGCCCCAAGTGATCTCCCTGCTGAGTTTGGACTTCCTCTTCATCTTCATCTAGATGCACTTCTTTAGCGAGTTCTTATGATTCTTCATCTTTATGGTTTCCACCAATACATCAAACATCTTTCCCCCTCTGACATTTATCCCACCTTCCGCCGCATTTACCTCTCTCTACCTATGACTGATCGAGACCAATATCTAGAATGAGCTCAATTACCCACAGTCGCAGACTCTCCTCCTCCCACCCCTGTGCCTGTTCCCTCTAGCTCCTCCTCTCTCATGGCCTGCATTTCTTCACCTATTCCCTTTGCAGTATCCTCTTCTCCCACTGCCATTGAAGAAGTCCCTGAAGACGCTATGGCTCTTCATCATGCTGTTGTAGTGGCAGTTCACAAGTACCTACCCAATGAAAGTGAAGTCCTTTCTTCTCCTACCTGCATTATGCCTCCTCACCCTTGTCAACCTGCATCCGCCATCTCCAAGTGCTTTTGGTGTCATTGTCTTGGCCACTATCAAGAGGATTGTCCTGATTACACCCGTCCGATCTGTCACTTGTCAGCCCCAGGTCATCCTCAGTCCTCTTACCTTCGGATGCAATGTGACTTTTGCCACTGTTGGAGATACAGATGATGATTCTGTCCAGAGCGAATTTGTGGACATTGTAATCAACATGGACACGTATTTGATGACTGTCTATTCAAGATGCTTTCTTTGGAACAATCCACCGTTTTTTTCAGCTCTTTTTCCATTTTCCGTGATTACACCATTTAATGGCATTTCTATCAAACCTGGAGTTTGATTATATGAAGGGGGTAATATTACAGTTTTTCTCCTTTCACATTGTCTCTATCTTTTCTGCTTTCCATGATGTATACATTTTTTTTAGGATTATACAGGACAATATGGATCTTCAGTTTATTCCTTGTAAATCCTTTAGCTTCTACTTTTCATCTCCTTTGATTTCCTTTTATCCTTTCTTTCTTGATTCTTTGGACAAATTTCTCCTCAGCCAATTCTCTTGTATTGACCTTGTAGTTCCTCCTTTCCATCGTCCTAGGTGATGTATCTCTTTACATAACATTCCTCAACCTTCTATGAAGTTCTCTGATTACATGTCCCCTGATACTTATACTTGACCATCTGTACTTGTAGTTCTTTACACTTATTCTGCACAATACAAGCATACTCTAGTGTCCAGATGTCCGATTGACTCTGCACATTGTCCCTCGTCCCTTGCCCTTCAAGATCCCTAAACCCTTGACCCTCTGTCATCTGTACTCTCTCAGACGTTGTGTCTCTTTGTGAGTACCTCCTGAGAAGTATTCTCTCTAGTCTTCTCTTTGTGTATGCTTCACGTAATAT
>JBBPRB010000935.1:0-11681 GCA_038092815.1 Hortiboletus rubellus | reverse complement strand
GCCTTGTGTCCGTCGACGTACCTCGCTGCGCTGGAGTCAAACACGACCAACCCGAGGAACGCGTACCATGCCGTATTTGCCGTTGGCCTTGGTTCCCCATTGACCCCAAACCCGGGCATGTGTCGCGGCCGGGTTTGTCATGCTGACGAGCTTTATTGGTTATTCGGAACGGCAGAGACGGACGATCTATATCAACCATTGACCGCTGAACAAGTTGAGGTGACACGCGAGGTGATGAAACGCTGGACAGAGATGGCGTGGACGGGGAGTCCGAATTATGTGGGGGCGGAGGTGGTATGGGAGGGGTATGAGGGAGGGAACGAGGTGGTCGTGAACGTGACGGACAGCGTGAGGCACGGATATCGAGTGGCGCAGTGCGATTTCATTGCGAACGAGCTGGGGTTGGTGTATGGAGATGGAACGTACTAGTTGGAACTCAACGTTGGCCCCGTTGGCCTGTATCATGCAGTTTATCTGGGCCATTCACCTGACCAGCATAATGAACTCAAGTCCACGAAGTTCTATCGCAATGGTGGCTCGTAGGGAGGAGCAGGTATGTACATGGGCGAGCGAGTTGCGAGGGTGGGAAGGGCACCAAGCAGATCACTGAGCGAGCCCATGAGTGAAGTGCGATGGACAAACGCAGGTTGGATGTCAGACCTGCAAGAGAGAGTGGTCACCGGGTGGGTGCGGGCGAAGCACTCGATGCGAGGGAGCCAGCTGCTCGCTCTGCCATCTGACTCATTCCTGCATGTCGGGTGGTCGGGTAGTATTACTTAAAACGGGTACAAACACCTAGTCGTTTTGGCTTTCCTCTACCTCAGGATGCGTAACCAAGGAGCTGATTTGATTTGCCAAACTTGTGAACACGGGGCGGAGGACATCGGACTTGTAGTAATAATGTCGTGTTCACAGCTGGGATCGTCAGCCAGGCAACGCGAGCCTAAAGCCAGCATCCTGACATAGGTACCAATAATGGTGCAATCTCAGACTCTCAGTCGAGCTTGGAAGCGATTTTGGTTAGAATCGTCACTGCTTTCAAGGAAGGCTAATTGTACCATCATTGCGTATCATCATCGTAGTCACTCCCCTGGGGGCAATGCGCATCTACAATAAGAGACTGCTTCTTCCGGTCAATTAGTTGGTTTCCGAGCTGCGCAGATAGAGTGAGAAAGAGTGGGAACCACAGGACAACAGACGCCATGGCTAATTTCGCTGAGCTGAACGATTGACCGAATGGAATGTGCTGGACTGGACAGTTCTGGACAGTAGTTGCGAGGATGCAAAACTACCGGCGCAAACGGTGGCGCGCTACGATAACATTCAGTGGATGTTCGGTGAGGAAAGTTTGATGACAGGTGTAACGGAGTGAACGGAGACCTGAAGTTTCCTCCGATCCAAACGCTCGAGCGGGGTGCTAGCGGCCTAGCGCCACTCCGTGTCTGCCGGAAACGAGGGTAGATGCATAATCCCACGTAAATTCGGTGTTTGTGGTCCCGGAGTGGAGCCTGGGTGCAGGTTGAAACAGCTTCTGAACAAGCGAGTGGAGCTTTGAAGAAGAATGCCGTACTTGCTTATCCCCCTTACTCTTTACGCCCGCCCACGGTGTGATTCTCACAACCGCTATACACCCTTCTGAAGTATGTAAATCCGGTCAGAGGGGAAGTAATGTCTCCTGGAGTTGAGTGCATGTAGCTTTTAAAAAAGCGAGTACGGTTGGAGTTGGAGAGGGCATGAGTGACTTAAGAGGACACAAAAAGAGAACGCTCGAATTCAGGGTGCCCAGGGAGCGCATGGAGGGAGAGGACGCGCGGTGGCAGGCCAGAGATGCTTGGCTTTCAGATCTCACCGACTTGGGGGGAATGATTGGGGCGTTCTGGTGCCTACGAGAGTGACGAACTTCTCGATCGTGCCCTCCACTCGGGTCCCTCCACTCGGTCAGGTTCGTCATATCATGGGGGAGATTCGTCATGCCCCAGGGGTCGGCATCGGAAGCCGGAAAATCGAGGGGTAGCTGGGTTGATTGGATGTGGTGCACAAGGTGTGGCGCACTCAACATGCCATCCAAAGTTCTTTGGACAAAATTCCCACGGACCGATTGAGGACCAATTTGAGGTCACATGTTTACGGTGGGCGACAAGGATCAGGTCCACTTTTCAACAAATGCAATTTCACAGTTCCGTTGCCAACCCAAATTACCCCAACAGTTTAATTATTTAGTTACCAAATTGTTATGTAATTACGAAATCCTCCCCACGCTTACTGTCACCTCAGTTCACGCATCGCCGCCCCGTGCAACGGTCAACCTCAGTACACAATTTCCGATGCCCGACTGTGGGGAAGATACACCAACAGCAGACCCGGTCGGCAGTCGTATCGCGCGCTCAGGCTCTGTGTACAACCACAATCCCAAGGGAAAAAATCAGCACAAGCACTGTCGTGAGCGTCGTAAATTTGTGAGGGCTCATGTACTTAAATGACTGATACCCGCTAGCTTCTCCAGAGGATGAACGTGTTGCAGAGATCCTGCGGGACTACCACCGCAAGAATATCACGAATAAGAAGACAATCAGCAAATTGTTGTGGGCCGAGCACGGCGTTCGTATGAGGTATAGTCTCAAGCATTGACTCTTACTAGCTTCAATGCACTTACATTGATGTAGTGAGGCTAGTGTCACGCGACGCCGCTCGCTACTTCGACTTCACGGAAGTCGCACAACATCTTCTTCGTTGTCTACCATCGTCAAGCGTCAGTTGGTCCTAGATCAAATGACAAAAGATCCCGCGCGCCGCCAAGGACCTGATCTGATCAAGGAGGGCATTGCATTTGATCGAGGCATTCACCTGAGTCGGGACTTCGTTACCGACGAAATGCGTCGCCATGACCCTGGCGGATTTGAGCTACGTGAGCCCACGGCGAAGAAGATCACTCGCGAACCACTTGTTGCACTCGGTCCCCATCACGAATGGTCCGGTGATGGGCATGACAAACTGACGAGCATTGGTTTTCCAATCTGGGGAGTTCGTGATAAATGGTCTGGGAAGTGGCTCGGCCTATGGGTTGTTCCGAATAACCGCCTGAAGAGTGCCATTGCATACCTTTATCTCAGCACAATCGAGAGCGTTGGTGGAATGCCTCTGCAGATGACGACGGACTGTGGAAGTGAAACAACCCAAGTTTTCGGCCTCGCAAATTCGTTACGGTACGTTGGTCAGTCACCATCTGTACTATGTGAGGGAAGGACTAATTCGATCTGATAGTGAGGAATTTGCTCCGCAGTATTCCATCGAGGCCCTTCCACCCCACTGTTTCTTGCAAAGTGTGAGGAACATTGTCATTGAACGTGGCTGGTTACGCTTCCGTCTTCAGTGGGGTGCCAATGCCAAAATATGGTGGAATGCTGGCGAAGGAATCTATAATCCTACGGATCCTAGACACTAGTAAGCTTGCGGGACCGGCCTGGATATCTGCTGATGTCTCCTTCCAGTGATCTTGTGCAATGGCTGTGGTCGACTTTTGTCCAACGCGAACTAGATCATCTGAAGGATTGGCTGAACAACCATCCAACGCGCTTTGATAGTGGAAAGAAACTACCGTCAGGAGTTTCACCGAATGTTGCACTTGCTTTGGCCGATGAATATGGTGGAAAAGACTGTTTACTTCCAGTTGATCTGGCTGTCATTCGACGACTGAAGGAAAGCATTGGTGGCGAGGACTTGATTCGGTTTGTCACTGCTGATTATGCTCACCGTGCGGAGACTGCCTTTGCTACATTAGGGATCAATGCCATCACATCAGACAATATCTGGCACGTTTTCACGAGGATGTTACCTCTTCTATATGTGTAGAAACTGTCCACTGTAATTATGATCATATGTAGGGTACTTCTAGTTTGATAGTATGAATTCCATTGACTTAGTCGAAGCCCACCCGCAATGGATGTTTCCGAGTGGACTTAGATGCTACGGAACTTGATGCTTCATTGTCACAAGTAGTGCCGTTGGCCCCACTGTCTACGTGAAGCCTAAGATTATGACAGACAGAGTTGCAGCGGTGTTCTTTGAGGTACTTGCGAATTTGGTTAGCACCCCCGTCCCAATGCCCAGATGTTTGGTTTATCCTAGAGGGCAATTAGGAATAACAGCAGGGGCAAATTGATGCCATACGTGTGAGCTTGTGGATCAAACAACTTGGCAGATCCATTCGGAGCAATGATGCCTGTGCACATTTGGTCATAATGAAAACTTTTGGTGACGGAAACTCGTACCTTGTAAGTCCGAAAGTAAGACTGTCATTCCACTGTCTAACAAGGCATGATGAACGTATGCATCAATGGCACGTCCAAGCAGATCTTTGTTCTCTGGAATGTCAGTATTACCACAAAATTTCCGCTCCTCATATAAGCCATCACACGATAAAAGTGGTGCCGCCAGAAAGGTCTTGAATAACAAGGTGCGATCATCCAAGCTGCAATCAGCGGGCCTCCGTGGGATATCTGATGTTACTTTCCCAATGAACGTGCCACCAACATTCCACTCGATGCCTGGATACCATCATATGTAAGTCAGTAACTTTGTAGCAGTCTAGTATATATCAGGTATTGTGGTCTTACGAGGCAAGTTGACCCGATGAAGTTTGGCATGCTCATAGAAAGATCCGAGAAAGTAGTTAGCGAGATGAATAAGCTGGAGTTCTTGCATAAGGTCATCTTCATTCGAAGCCTCAGACGATGACACTGGCTTGCATTGAAAAATTGCATAGTCAACCTGATTGAGAGAACCCTGATATAAAATGGATGTTAGGGCAATCCGAATCCAATGTGGCAACACTACAGCCACGACAATATAGTAGGGCTTACCTGGAATGCAAACTTGCTTAGACCCTTCGAAATGTAGCCACCTTTTCGAACTCCTTCTTTGATGTACTGTTGCCAGTGCTTTGCAATGAGAATTGTTTCTGCTTCAACCCCTTCAATGGTGTCAACATTGCCATCTGAATCCACAATGCACTCGTGTCGTATAAACTGAAACTCATCAAATTCCATACGCATTGAAGATATCCTTGGTCGATAAGCACTTTTGTACTGCTTTACGGGTCTGGGACTATCGAGGGTTTTCACTGTCAAAAACACTCTTTAGATTGTCCACCCACACCGGAATAAAAGATGGTTATGCATACCAGCTGACTCGAGCTTTCTCTTGGATTTTCGTATACTAGCTGTCGCCTTTGCACTATTCGAGTATGATTTTGTTGGCGAGGTCACAAGTTCCTCGTCAACATCATCCTCAAATGGATCCTAGCACCGCACAGATCATTAAACATGGATTTGTTGCCACATAGTAGACGGTTCTTACCAGCTCGTTGAGCATCAGGCGGAGGGACAGCGCATTCCGTTGTTTGTCTTTCTCTGACACGACACCAAGTCCCTTTACATAGGTATACATCTGAGCGACAGTGACACTGGAAGTGTATGACTGTTCAAGGTGACAGCATTCTGTTGCGGAATGTGAAACGGCAAAGATAGCATTTGCGCTATACAAAAATGTGGTTATTACTACAGCAACAAATAAAAAGGGTTTACCAACCGATCGAAGGACGGAGTTGTTACACTCTTGTTATTCCCAACTGACTCCTCGTATATACATGAAGCCTTCATAAGTATCTGCTTCAGCATCTTTTCGGCATTCTCTCGTGTATCGAGGGGAACGACAATTGATGGGATGTGGTACTGGCAAGGGAATGAACACAGATACCATCGTATCAAATATGGAACTTACATACCTTCTTGGGCGCCTTTGACTTATCAGGTGGACATAGGTAGATACTCAGAAATACGTTCAGTGTTTCGGTGCGGTTCTGGCGCCTCAGCGCTGCTGTGGCTTCGTTGACCTGTGAAGCTTTCTGCAAGCTGGCATTCCTGGGTCGTTGATTGAGACGGTGTTGTGATGCTCGTGCAGAGTGTACTTCCATGCGCTCCAAGATTGAGCTATCTCGCACTAGGGAGAGGGGTGGTTGATCAAACAACACATATGGGAATTACGCACAAATACCCACCAGCTGTTTGTCGTGTTGTCTCAGGTGTCGCCTGTGCCATCGTCTGAGTTTCTTCAAGCCCATGAGCTTCGTAAGCCAAATGAAGAAAACCGAATGAACTTACCATCTTGACAGCCCGCACAGACTTTCCCAGCAAGAAACCGAAAAACGCAACCACAACATTCACATTGTGGGATGTCCTACATAGTATTGTTGTAACCTTTCGAGCTGTACAAACATTTGTACGACCATAAGGTGCTGACCTTGAGTGAATCATCATTTGGACTAGCAAGGCGCTTCGTGCACTTGGAACATTCATCCACTTCAAGCTTCGGAAACGATTTAGAACAACCTGAGCAGCGGGCCATGCCGCTTCAAAAAGTGAACAGGCTGTGCCGGCCAGCACAAGGATCAATAAGAAATACTATGGGAACGAGTGTGATTAGAGACGCCAAAAGGAGAGAGGATGGAAGTGAGGCACTCAGGCTAGGGAGCTGTGGCGTGCATGTGCTTGTATATATAAGCAGATGGCGAATAAGGTGGAGTGAAAAATCAACCATGTTTACGACTTCAGTGGAGTCAATGTGCAAACGTGAAGTGGGCGTTGTTGTGCGCCATCGTCAGGGCCAATCTGCATCTGCAATATTAGTGGTGGAGTCTCGGCAAGTCGAACAACTCACATCTCAGGATCTAGCATTCAGATCAGCGTGAATCATGATTTGCGTTCACATGCAACTCGGACACGAGCCAGGTGGATTGGTAGAGATGATGGGTTTCCAATAGCACTGTCGAGGAAATCTAAGGTTGTTATAGACTCCTCAGGTACTGATGAAGTGGAGTATACCATACCGAGCGCGTCGTGAGCCACACACCAATCCATCATGGGCGGCACAAGACTCAGAGACTCAGAATACACAAAAAAACACGCCGGACTGAAAAAGGCAAAATTCGATTGATCTACACGCAGGATTCTTGATGTGGGTATCGATCAGAAGAGAGAGTCTCAAAACAAAAGTTCTCCATCATACTTTGGATGCCATAGAAGTAACGGGCCTCGGCAGCTTGGACCTTTTTCGAAAATCGCGCGGGGATTCTCGTTGACAATGCCATCTGAAGCGGCAAAAATGCAAGTCAACATTCATTGTCGTTCAAACGAGCGTTCCCATCGGCATGGATTGACTTACGTTCGCTCTCGAGCAATTGGACATTCACTTTCAAAGAAGTTGGTCTTGCTGCAAGGAAGTCATATCCATGAAGTCGAATGGTGCTTGACGTTGTATATCTTCTCGTTTCCCAACGGGCGGCGATGCGTAGATTGCGAACTGACTCGGAGGTGACAGTGGGTGTGGGGAGGATTTCGTAATTACATAACAATTTGATAACTAAATAATTAAACTGTTGGGGTAATTTGGGTTGGCAACGGAACTGTGAAATTGCATTTGTTGAAAAGTGGACCTGATCCTTGTCGCCCACCGTAATGTTGCTCTTGGCTGAGAAATTTTTGCCAAGGTCAAATTTTTTGGGTGGCATGTTGGCGCCACAGCTTGTGCGCCACATCCAATCAACCCGGCTCCTCGATTTTCCGGCTTCCGATGCCGACCCCTGGGTATTGACCAAACTTCCGATCATGGAGGCCTGGCAGGTCATCGTCATTGTGGGTGTTCGAGAGATCGGCTCGGCTAACTCCGTGTCGACGCTAATACTACCATTTCCCCATTTTTCTTTGTATCTGCCAGTGTATTTAGTATCTCCTGCTTTCAACCTTCATCACGGGAATCACAAAACTCTTATAGGACCCTTATAAGATCCTTATATGCCGTCCCATTGGCAAAAGTGGAATATTTGATTATAAACCCCTTATAAACCTAGGGGGTTTGGCACATACATGACCGACACACAAAAATGTGACATCAGTCACGTCCTACCATCGTTGGCCAATATCTGTAAGCTTTATTGTATCTCGCCAATGATTGACCGTTGTGCAAGTTATATCAGCGTGACATGTGTTGCCAACAGTAGCAAATAAGTTCATACTTACACTGCACTTCTGTGCATCATATATATTGTCAATAAGCATAATGGGGTGTAGGGCCATTATATGTGTAGGTCCGTTGTGCAAACTATATCTGTGTGATGGGGATCCCCAACAGTAGCCACCAAGCTCAATATTGGAAACAAGCCTAGGTCACATTGGTGTTATACAGACCACTATCCCATTCTTGCACTACGCTGAGAACAAGCGAGTCGGGATATTGTCAACGAAATGCTATGATTGGTATGTTAGATATATGAATAAAGATTCGGGCTGATGCCATCAGAGACCGAGGATATACTCGTTCGCGCTGACTGAAGTCCTTGGTCTGGCCGCCCGCAGGTATCGTTCTTTTCTAAATTCCCAAACTAGATGATATGGCCTTTTCTCATTGACGGTCTCCTTAAATCGTTGGTTTCGCGCAGTATATTGTGATCAGAAAGTTTCGTATATCACTAAAGATTTAGGTTGATTGCAAAGCTCTAAACTACCCGCCCGCGGGTATCGTTCTTTTCTAAATTCCCAAACTAGATCATATGGCCTTTTCTTGTCGATGGTATCCTTAAATCATTGGTTTTGCACAGTATATCGTGATCAGAGTGTCTCAGATATCATTAAATATTTAGGTCGATTGCAAAGCTCTACACTACCCTACTCTGCGCTGCTGCATTGTCAGTACGGCGCCTCTTGAACGAGGCCGCCACTGACGCCTTCTCTATATTCTGTGGATTGTATTCCAGAACGGCCTTGCGACCGAAAGCTTCTCTAGAAATACTACTATTGAGCGGGAAATTTGTAGCGAGAGATCAGCACTTACCTGTTCCACCACAGCAATAGACCATCTACGAATGCTCTCTCCTCTACATCTTCCGTCTCCTCCTCGAACCACCTGATGATGGCGTTGTAGAAATCTCGGTGATTAAACAGTTCATCGACCAGCCTCCAGGTACCACAGCTCGACAATGCGAATCGCACCTACAACGATAGTCATGTTGATGTTCGTCGGCAAGGTCAGACTTACTTGTACTGCTATGTACGCGATGGCTTGCGGAGTCACTCTCTTCATCTTGAGCAAAGTCGCCACAGTGGGACGGGTGCGTCTTTCTCCACGACGGCGCTTGGCTAGGACATTGGGCACTACAAGTTGGTTTTCATCGACATCGACCAAGGTCGGAGATGTAAATATTAACTTAAATGCCTGGCCAACGGCGTTAGTCGTTCGAGGATGTTCTGAAGCATAGCATACCTTAAGGAGTATGCTCCCTTTGAAGAGACCTTTGGCAGGATCGGACGGGTCATAGTGGTTGTTCTCGTATAAGAAGCGCGGCCATGAGTTTGCTGTGACCAGAAAATCTGGATGCCAATCCCGGATTTTGTTGCGGTGGCTAGGTGGCCCCAGTAAGAGGGTGTAAAGGGGGAGAGGAGTACAGAACTCACTCGTCACAGTCCCAGTCATATTCGACAGGGCAGAGGAGCCTGGCAGTAGTGTTGTTCTGGAACCCGCGGCCAAATTTATCATGGGGATATAGTCGTGGGTTTGGTGGGGTAGGTTCCCCAATCCATCCAACCACTGCACTCTTCATGCGGCAGGCGTCGTCGCTGCGTGCGGAATCCGCCCCTTCGGTAAGCTAGGGCACTGTAGTTAGTACTCCTGGCTTGGAAAAAGACCCGCACGATCTCACCTTCTTGACAATGGTGTCCAGTTCATTCATGTCTTCGGTCTCGTCGATCCAGCTCATGAGTTCGGGTATCCGGATCACAAGTTCTTTGTAGCACCTATAATACCAGTTCTCTCTACCCAAAAAAAAAGTCGGCTTCACGCTGCACTGTATCTGAGACTTACTCTTCGGAAAAAGTCTGCCTGGCCGCTTCGGAGGCACCTTGTCGATCTGCTTCGGCAAGGATATCCGTGACGCTGTCAGACAGGGTGACCAGCCTTCGGATGGCTCTTCCACGCAAGCGCCAGTCAACGGCCCTATGGAGAAAAACAAATTCCAGTGCATCAAATGGGTGCATCAAATCATTGATGGATGAACTTACTCCGAACGCATCTTGGTCTTCTCTGTCTGTGAAGCGCGTAATTGCTGGACCTGCAATGCTAATGACGTCAGACATTGGTGTAAACTGGGGACAGAGGGCTCCGCAATGGACCGGGCTGCAGACTCGGTTGTGGGGCTGCTCTCCGACTGTACAGAGGCCCGACTGTTGGAAGTGGGGTCAGACGCCATATATGATGAAAAATACGGCGGTGATGAAACGTTTGATTCTTACCCTTGGAGTATAAATACCAGTGCGCGAACGATGATCCGGGATCACCAACTGAGGGAATCCCGGTCGCTTAGCGTCCAATTGATTTGATTCATAAATTAGCAGAGGGAGTACTAGTAGTGGATCGGAAATATTGTCACCGCCGTCCCTGTGCTGCCTTCCTTGTACTAGTCATCTTGGAACGCCACAAAACAGCATATTTTGTGGAATTGCGCTGTTTTGGGTCGCTTAGGGCTTACCGGCCAATGAGAGGGCTTCAAAATTATCACATAAGCTGTCATAGCCGAGGTACAACGGAGTAGCAGGAAACCCAAATGAGCAGACGCGAATTTGAAGAACTCAATCTAGATGATCGGAGGGTAGGGTGGTTCATGAGTAGCTGCAGGATCGCTCGCACGGAGCATCCTGCGAGAAAGTCAAACAGATAGAAAACAGATATCTTGATGACTTACGATCCTCAGCCAAGGGCCCGCATCAGGAGAAAGTGGTTCCATTCTGGCAAACAGACCGTAAAATGTCATCACGTGCTCATTCCATAATTTCAAAGACCGCAAACAGCTCCCTTCTCAGCAGTAGCTAGAGTATAACATTGGTAAATAACGTCAGCCACAGTGGAGTGCTATGGTAACTTCATCAGTCACCTTGCTTCCCGCCGCCTCTCATAAAAATGAAGCTAAGACAAGCTGAAACATGGACGAGAGAACCGCAAACCTGTTGGCGTCACGCAAACTACGTCGCGACCGTCCATGTTGGCATTACAAACCCTAGACCCCTTCAACTACGTACAGAATCAGAAGTCGTCCCACGTGTGATACCCTGTGATTTCTGTGACATTTGTGTGACCACGAAGTTCCCATACTTATGTGACAGTAGGATGAGAAGCAAAATCATTAGGGTTCCTAGTTAGGAATGTTCGAATACACGGATACCGATGGGTAGGAGTGACACGCAGCCCAGCGCTAGCCCTCTGCCACATATTCACTGCAAATGTCAGCCTCAACAGGGATCAGCCAGCCAACTGGCACACCATTTTCTAGCCCAAACCGTCCTGCTACAATGGTCTCATCACCCCCCACTTCCAACCTAGACCCCAGCTCCTCTTCCCACATCACCGTCAATAATGGGTCCCCGCACTCACAAAAACATACTCAAAAACGTACTCAACTGGAGTTCTCTTTACCATCCGAAGAGCAGGCTGCTTGGGACCCTCGCAAGAAGCTCAAGAGAGTGTATACAACTGTAGGTGTGTTCGCAGTGGCGTGGACACTCACCATTGATGGCTGTATGTAGCTCTCAGCGAGGAAGGATCGAGAACTCGAAGACCTTCATTCACTTCGCATACTACAG